>JACGTJ010015912.1:4033-23003 GCA_014858695.1 Chrysomya rufifacies | reverse complement strand
ATTTAATATTACATTTATAAAATATTTTAGCCTTATATCTCAGTTGTTGGGAAAAAAATATATTTTACCTTTATTTCTTATTAAAAATATAAAAAAAGAAATTATATACGAAAATATTTACAGATGTATTTTCTTTTACATTGGGACTTATGCAAATTTGCCTAGGAATTTTCACGTATTTATTAATCTAACATCAAAAAAAGACAGTTTGTAATATGTGAAGTTATATGCTTCTTTCTAGCATTAAAAGACGTTGTCTGACCGTCCGTACGTTTGCCTATATAAGGACCACAATAAACGAACAGCAGTTTTCACTCTAATACGTTTCTAGTTGTCGTTTTTGTTTTTGTAACACTATTGTATAATAACATAATTGTTTTGTTTTTAATTTTGTTTTGATTCTTTACTTCATTACACAAACAACAATGATATAGAGTGTTGTTTTTACACAAACCATTAGCTTCACTCAATTCATAAAAGGATAAAACTTTTTTACCTAAATTTATGTTCACAGATGATTTTCACGAAACCACGTCTCTGTTTTCCTCTGTGCTAAGGACAGCACGATACAGACCGCACCATAAAAGCTACGAAAGTAAAATTAGAATTGTTTAGGCACAATTTATCTATTAAGAATGAAATTATAAAGAAAAACCCCCCAAAATTGTAATTTCGAACACTTTAGTGCATAAAATATCACAAATAACAAGAAACTAGGCGTTATCCTCATTTCCCATATTAGGTTATATTATATTCAGACTACATTTGTGTGAAAATGTTCGATTTTCGATGTATGAAATATGGGAGTGGCATAATTTTATGCTATATTATATTGAATCCGTTATTGGTGGGAATCTAAGATTAAATCAAGGCCATTACAATCTTGCTTGTTTCATAAGACTCTATTCGCAATTTCTTTAGAAATATTATTTTGCAACTGTTTTCTACTGATAAGACTTATAATTCGTAACATTTATTTTTTTCTTTAATTTTCTTTTTTCAATTATTTGGCTTTCATAATCAAAACTAAAAAAATAAAAACTTTTATTTTCAAAAATATTTTCTTTATTTAACACCATTTATTTTTCATAAGTAGCAAAGATGTGTGTACATTTTATTATTATATAAATTGCATAAAAATTACTAAAAACTGAGAAATACAAAAAAAAATCTTCTAAAATTAACTTTTCACACAAATTAAATGAAAAGTTGGGTGTTTTCGTTTGTTTAGTTTGTAACGAAAAAGAAAATAAAAATTCCAGTACATTCTGAATAAAAATTCATTGTAATGTGAGAGCAAAACTAAAGGAGAAAGTTTTCTACAAGTCAGCAACAGACTGACTACTTTTACTGCAGGTTTCTCGCTGCACTCCTCATCAACACATCAACTTACTACTACATACAAAAAGAACACACATTAACATTAACTTTTGCCAAAGTTGCAGCGGGTGTGTATATGTATGTGTGTGGTACCTACAAACATTAGCAGCTGTATTATAAAACTATAGCAGAAGTATTAGTGGTTGCAAATGTAAGACCACTAACAAAAGTCATTAGTGAACAAGATGACCATATCCGGCATCATTATGTAAAAAAGTCAGATTTTATTTTTTTCTGTTCGCTTATGTTCTTGCTCTAGTAACGGCTTTCCCCCTCCCATAAGCACACTTTGCTAAAATTTTTGTTAAACTAAAAAAAAAAAAACTTAAACTTAACTGAAGTTCAACTGAATTTCAAAATAACTTTTTTTTTTTTGGTTCATTTAAATTTTTAGTTTAGCAAAATTTTGTTTTTACGACCTGTTTTGGTTTTAGTTTGGGTTGTTGTAGTTGGTTGGTTACTTGTTATGGTTGGCCATTCAGTCAGTTCGTTTCCCTCATACTTTTAGTCTATATCTTTCTTGGTCTCTGTTCCCAGGGGTAAAGTTTACAGAAAATGTGTAAAACCACAAGAGACTAATAAGCATGGTAATGTGATGCTGCTACTAGTCCTCTTCTTCCTGGCTGCTGCATTTGTTTGATATTAAAATAAAAGTTTCCAAAAGAATACAAATTTTATTTGCTACAACTGATTTTGTTATTCAAATAGTTTTAAAATATTCAGCGAATTTGCAACTGCAGAAAAACTTTATTAAGAAATATGCACAAAAAAATTCAGGATATTTTAAGAATTGGAGACAAGCTGTTGCAAACTGTGATGTGAAATAGTGATAAAAAACATTTTACATTTCTTTTGGAATATTTTTAGTTGAAATTTAATTAGTAGCCACTTTGCGTTTGACTTTTTGTGCCCAGTATACTTGATGACTTTCATTTCGTTTGGGTTGTCATCACTATGGCCATTATTGGTGTTGAACCACAATTATTCTTTTTGCCTTTTTTTTTTGCTTTATTCGGTTGGTAGGATTCTATAATATAGTATGTGATTTTTTCCTTTTTTTGCAATTTGCAAAATAGATTTGAATATTCTGTTTTTAGCTAAAATATTGAAATAAATTTCTTTGTCAAGTTGGTAAATATTGTGCAACAAATACAACATATGTATGTGCTTTTATATCAAATGGTTTCTTTATCTCTAAGGTCCTTTTACCTCATATTCAATTATTTCCATTTAAAAATATGGAATATAATAAATAAAAGAAATTTTCACCTTTGTATCAAATTTTTCATTTAACAAAAAATTTTTACTTTTTATAAAAAAATTTCACTTTTTAAAGAAAATTTTCACAAAATTTTCTTTTTATAGAAAATTTTCACAAATTTTCTCATCAAGAAAATGTTCACAAATTTTTTTATTATAGAAAATTTTCAAAAATTTGTTTATTATAGAAAATTTTCAAAAATTTGTTTATTATAGAAAATTTTCACAAATTTTCTTATTATATAAAATTTTCGTTGTATAGAAAATGTTCATAAAACGTTCACAAAATTTTTATTTTTATAGAAAATTTTCACATAATTTTTCTTTTTATAGAAAATTTTCATAAAAAAATTTGTGTATAAAATTTTATACACAATTTTCACAAAACTTTTCTTTCTGTAGAAAATGTTCATAAATTTTTCATTTAACTTAGTTTTTCTTAAGTTTAAGTTTGCATTATTATCGTTTTTGTTAAATTAAAGATGTTTAATTCATCACCACACCTTCCTTTTCCTACATAATAATACATCTCTCATTCGGTTTTGTTTGGTTATATATCAACATTTTCTGTTCCATTTTCCATTTTGCAGTCACTGACACATCCATTGTGTTGACCTTTTGTTTTAATCTTTAGCAAAAATCGCCGGGTTTTTGTGCATTTTGTGTCCTGGCAAGTTGTTGCTTTTCTTGCAGCTGATACTCTCATTATTTTAAGGACTTTTTTGTATTTATCTTAGTGACTGGTGACTGGCTGCTGATGAAATTTCTCCGTTGAGTATTTTTCATGTGTTTGTATGTGGGCTAGAGAAGATATGTGTGTATGTTTGGATTGGGATCAGAGTGTAGTTGTCATATGCAACGTGACTTATCACTTTGCGTAACTTTTGATTTAATTGAATTCTTATGTATGTGTTGGTGCTGCTGCTACAAAATGCCAACATTGTTTTTAGTGAAAATCTTTGTAAAAGCTAACAACACATGCAAAGGATTATCTGCAACTTGACCCTTTATATGTTGTAGTTGGAGCATCAAATGAGTTGAGATAAAAACTACAACAACAATAGTCCTGTCTTCAGCAGACACGTTTGTGAGATCATGTCCTTGTTTTATTTCAACCCAAGGAAAAAATTATTATTTTATTTAATTTCATGTAGTTTTATTTTCAGCTTTAATTTTAAACACGTTGTCTGTGCTGCAATTAAATCCACAGACATACTTACACTAAAATACCACATTTTGTATATATGAAAATGTACAGTGGAGTCTCGATATGCAAAATTTAAATTAAAGAAAATCCAATGTAAAGGAAGGACTACAAATCACCTAATTTTATTGTTTTAAACTTTTGACTGTGTATGTGTAAATGCATTATTTCTTTTACGTGTATATGTATATACAACTAGATGGCATAAAATTATACATTGGACATTTGTAAACTACTACAAATGAATGTCATTGAATTTATGTGGTTGTGTAAAGTTTTTAATTATTTTTGCGGTTGTGTCATTTTGATGGTAATTCTGGTGGTGGACCTTAAAAGCTTGGTGCTATCAGTCCAATCATTCATTCATTCATCTATCGAAACGTTTATAAATGTTTGTAATACTTCAGCAACAGTATCAGCAGTAGAGCTTTTTAAATATGCATTTTTAAATTGCAATAATGGAAAAACAAAAATCTATGGTTTTATCAGTTTTAATGTTATAAAACCGGTAGCAAAACAACAAAAAATCCAGGTAAAATGCCATTATTGATAATAATGTTGGACAGAAAAACTGATAATGCGTATATTTGCAAAAACAACTACATATACAAATGCATACAATAAATACATTTACATAATATTATCTCACGTATAAACGTGCTTTTGTATAGGTATGTATTCCGTTGTGTCCTTTTTATTATCTCTTATTTGTGTTAAAGTATTTGTACATGTGATTATCTTTCATTCCCTGCGAGTATTTGCCTTCAATATTGTTTATTTATCATTTATTCAAGAATGCGTATGTGTATGAGTTTATGTTATTTATAAAAGTTGACTGTCACCATCAGTTAACATTTTTGTTTGTTCGACTTATTGATGTGTTGTATATTAATTTGCAACATTTTGATGTGGCTGTTTGTTTCGAGGGTATATTTGCATACATTTAAATGTATGCAAATATATTTTGGAAAAAATAAGAAATCACAATTTTGTACTTACAATCATAATGTTTAATAATTTAGTATTTGCTTACCTAAAATGAGAAAAAAATAAGATGTTAGTTACAAATGCATTTTAAAATATTTTATTATAAAAGTCAAGTTTATTAAATTTAGCGTAAAATTAATTGTTTAAGTATATCCTATATTAGTGGAGAAAGTATTAGTATTAATGTTTGTTACATACAGAAATAATTATCAGAATTCCTATCTGTGTACAATTTGACTCTAAATCACTTCCTGTGTCTTATTTGCGTTGTCTATCTGTCCTTCGTCTATGTAATATTTGATTCAAACTAAAGATCGTAAGAACGAAGCCTATTAAACTATCCCCTATACAAATGACATTTGTCCCTATAAAAAGTCTAATGTAGCAAATTTACACAGAGTGTAATAGGACAATACAAAATTGAGAATGATTTTGATCATATTGCAGCCCTACATGGTTTCATTTTATTTATCACTTGTTTTGTCAATTCGCAAACATTTGGTTTAAAATCGACAACATATATGACAAAACAATATTTATAAAAAGACAACATTTTTAACATCTTTCTATAAACAATGTATAACTGATCAAGTTGTATTACCCACCAATAATTGACTAACATATACAGTTAAAATTGGAAAATGAACATCACAGAAAATGTGACATAGTTGATTATTAGATGTTTCATACATAGAGTGTGCATATGTACATCAAGAAAAATTCTCTAAAAAACTCATTTAGAGGGCGTACAAACTTAATATTTTTTCTTAGTTAATATAAATGTGCTGTTCATTCGACAACGATAGTTTTAAAATCATTCCCTTATGTACTCATATTGAAAACAATATCGTGTTCAATTTGGCATCTAATCAAATTCGATTTAGTACCACAGGTGTCAGATTTCAATTCTGTGAGTTTGAAAACATAATTCTCTTATTGTGCGTGAAAGTGTCTACTTCACTATTAACAGAGGATGGGATTATTTGACTTGTTTTTAATTCTAATTGATTTGATGTCATTATTGATTCCTCCTCGTTATTTTTCCAATTTAACCAAACTGTTTGTTAAACAGTGATGGAAATTCAATGTAAATAATTAAACATTTAATTTAATTTTGTATAAAAAAAAAACACAGTTGATTTTAGTACAAAAGTTATTGACATTATGCCGTTTTTTTTTTTTTAATTCTCAAGAATTTATATAAATAAAACTTATAAAACATAAAGGCATCAATATGTTTTCAGGGCAAACAGATTGACAGTTTGTAATAAAATTTAAAATAATCCTTCCAACGTCGAAAACACAAAATAGCATTGATTTTACGAAACTATGATAATATGCGCATTCGTTTTTAAAAATAAAATGTTGATAAAACTTTGTAGTTGTTGTTGTTGTTTTTTTTCACTTTTTTAGTTTTTTTAATAAATGTTATTTTTTATTTTACTTCCTGAATATAAATAATAAAAATACATAATTCTGTGGTCGCTTATGGGTTTTTGTGTGTTTGTCGGTTGTTTTTATTGTGTTATTTTGTACACACACATACATACACATATTAATATGCACGTGTATACGTTGCTAAATTTAACACACTTTCCAGCTCATATAGAATAAAATCAAGTTTGAGTTTATTTATATTCCGTCAAGAGAGGCCGAAGAGAGAACGTAAATAAATATTTTTATTTTATTTCATTTTATTTATATGTATGAATTAATAAATTTCATTGTTATTTTGTTTTCTTATGTATCTTTATATGTATGAATGTATGTATTTATATATGTGTCTACAATTACGTATGTTTGTGTTTTATGTGTGTGTATATGTTTATGTATTTATATGTTAGTCAAGTGTTTATTTATTCACCAGACATCAAAATATTTATTTGACACTTGAAAAGATAAATATTAAATATGCTGCTGTTTTTCTATACACTATGTATATACACACATACCCACAAATGTATATAAATTTACATATACATATGTAAATTTACCATATCCGCGATTTAACATTCCAATAGTATAATACATGTTACTTTATTAATAAATAACAATAACCCAGTGGGAAATTTTCTCAAAAGTTGATTTATTAATTAATACGATTTTTCGGAAGATTTATATTAAACAATTTAATTTTATATTTATTCTTCTAAACAATTATATAACATTCTTTAAATCTAAGATATAATTTAGATATTTTTTCTATAAGTCATATAAGTCGCATATTATTACAAAATACATTTATAAATAAATAGTAAATTTTTTCAAAATTAGACTTAATTTTTTTAATGGCGAATTAAAATATCTGTATTATATATATTTTGTTTAAATAATTAGCAGAAATCCCACAATGAATTAATTTGTTCGGCTACAAATACAAACGGAGAAGGAATGATTGTAAATGGTTTATTTGTCTGATGCAAATAAATAAATTGCTATACATATTGATTTTATATTATATAAAGTACATATAATGTAGATGTAAATAATTCTATTATAAATACGAACAATTCGATCATGACAACTGAATGTTTTTTTAAGGAAAAAAATAAATAGAATATTTACTTTAGTTTTGAAACTAAAGACCATGCAGCTGAAAAGGTGGAGAGGGTATAATGGGTTTTGTGCGGATGTTTTGTAGCATAGAGAAACACTTCTGAATACCCATCATTTAGTATATCGTAAGACTCAGAATCTCTTTTGAAATCGATCTAACGATGACTGGTTGGCTGTTCATGTAGACCTTATGTACAGGTCGGTAATTTGGAAGCTGTAGTCTTGAAATTTTGTACAGATATTGACCATGATCGGTTCATTTCATAAAAAGAACCTTCCAGAATATAAAATACATAAAATGCCTAAATAAATGAGTTAGGTTCGCAATTTTAATGATATCATGGTAAAGTTTGATACAAAAACCTATTTAAATTTGTAACAACAATTTTCATGTGTTTTTTTTTTTTTTGGTAAAGGATATTCAATAGTTAGTCTAAAAGAAAATACTATCCTGTATTTGTATTACCAAAATAGAAGTTAAAACAAGTAAGATAACATTCGATTTGGTCGAATTTTTGGATTTGATGAAAGTGAAATTGAAAATTGATGGGAAGGAAGTTGGCAGAAACTAGTTTTATCGTACTTTCTTTCGTTTCATGTCTATGACATGTTATACCCTAAAATATTATTAAAAGTCCGATAGTTTTTAAGTTTTTGTTCAATAACGTCCTTATTTATAAATCGTAAATCGTAAAAAAAAAATATGCTACTGAAATTCGGGAACTTTAAGTAATCGTATTAGGAAGAAAATATCATAAAATAAAATTTTTAAATCTTTCAATTATTTATTACCCTTGTTAATTTAAACTTTAGCTAATTGAAGTTGAGTTTACTGTTTCCTTAATTAAGTTTATTTTTACTACAAATTTAAAATGCAAATTAAACTTTACTCAGTATTGCCAAACGCACATCATGTTAAAGTTACTAATTAACTATAACAAAAAGTCATATTTATTTGTTTATTTTGCTCTAACAAGTCTCTTAATATTTAAAAACATTTAACTAAGCTTTAAAATCAACAATACGACTACTTTTAAATACAACTACTACTACCACAACTAAACAACTTCATCTTTTACTAGTACTACCACTACCACTACAGGCACTATTGTGTTGCTTTATTCCAACAGAATTTCAAATATCTTTTGGTAAAAAGCCATTGTTGTCATTAGAACGAATCATTTCTAATTTTAAGGTGGAAATAATCATTAACATAAACCTGCATTGTGTTTACTTAGACATTTTGTTAAAAACTCTTAAATATACACGTACATACTTTAACCTAATATACTAATATACAAACAACATTTTCTTACTCATTCATGCTGTTTTTCAATTGCTTCTGTTTTTATTTGTTCCTAGAATTGGTTATGATAAAACTGCTGCTGCTTGTTGCCTCCCGAAGGTGTATGTGTGTGTAGAGTAGAATTGGATAATTTTTTTTCTTTCATTTGATGCTGTTTAGAAGTTTGAAAAAATAATGACAACAACAACGTAATTTAATTGAATTATGCGTTAAGTGGTTGTCATTCAATTAAAGCGCGTAATTATATTCAGGCTTAAAACAAATAGCACTTCATTTCAGTTTATGGACAGATACACTGTTGAAAATTATAAAAGTGGCATTAGAGATTTTAATAAATTAATAAATTTTATATGTTGAAATTTCTTAGCTTTTAAATTGCTTTTATTCAAAAACATTTGACTGCCATTGGCACTAATCAGCAAATTTATTTGTTTGTTTATGTGTAGTAAAATTGTGGTGGTTGTTTGTATGGAAATTTGTTTGTATTCTTGGTATAAATTAATTAATTAACATCTATTAGAATTATGTACATGTCAGTTCAAGGTAAAATTTATTTTTTTAATTCATTTTTGTTTTCAAATGTTAAAATTGTCCAAAACATTTATAGGTATAAATTTAAACTTTTTAACTGAATACAAAACCATAAAACTTAATCCTATTTGCAATGCTTCAAAAACTATGCTAATTTAACAAAAAAAAAAAAATAATATTTCACATAGAAAATTGACATTTAAATGAAATTTTTTGCATTTTTGGAAAATATTAATATAGAATTAAAAAATACGATTATTTTTGCATTACTTTTGAGGCCCTATGTTCCTTATAGGAACAAAGGGACAAATATACATTTTGGGATATAAAGATTTCTTAAAAATCAATAAATTTAATTTTATTGTTTTTTCATATCATTAAGAATTTGGCTTTGTTAGTAGCAAAACCAATGTTGTTTTTTTTCTATTATATTTTCTCTCCTTTAGTTTGATATATTGCAACATTGGGCCAATAATTTCAAAAACAAACAGTCTTAGATTAGTTTAAAATTATACCACCTTTAATTACAACGTTCGACTGAAAATCTATTTGGAAGTCGATTTAACGATGACCGTTTGTCTGGCTGGCTGTCTATATAGACCTTGTGCAAAATCTTTAGGTCGTAATTTTGAAGGTATCGTCTTGAAATTTTTGCACAAATAAATATTTTTGCGTAAGCCTATTGAAATTGGTCATAATCGGTCCATTATTTTATTTTGCACCCATACAAAAAACACAATTCTTTTGCACCATTCATTTGAAATATATGAGTTGACTTATATATAAATGTTATATATGTACGCTGTAAATTTCAATTCCGGAAGGCGTTTGTATGATATGCAGTAATGGACCGATTATAATGAAAATTGGAACATATTTATAATACTACAGAAAAGATATGAGCACAAACTTATTATAAAAATATAACATATTGAAGAGAGTTAACAACATTATTTTCGGTTCCGGGATGACATTTGTGTGGGTGCTATAAAAAACAATGAATACGATCATCCCCCAAGAACAATACGTATTAAAGTTACGTATTGTTCTTGGGGGAATAATGTTTGTTTTGGCAAATTTTAGAGAGATATCAATAAAACTTCGACTTTCCTCCCATATTTCAGTATTTTACGCTGTATCATTCTGGGAGAACTTTTAGAACACTTGTTTAAATTAGCATATGAATCATTTGTGCCGAATTTCTATTATATATACTCATATTTAAGAAAGTTATGGGCATTATTGCCTATTCCGGAAGAACATTTGGGGCTATGACAAATAATGGACCGAATAATTTGAATAGGCTTCGTCCTTGATTCAATATAATTATCTGTGCCAAATTTGAATACGTCCGCATAAACGCTTTATACACTTTCCACCTATGGTGGTATAACCTATTTTAATACACTTTTAGTGTTTGGAACATATTTTTTTTATTCTATAGATTGCGGATTTTCCTTCCAATTATAACTGAAATACATATGAATCTTTAAATTGTAAAACAACTTGTTTTGTTTTCTATTAAAACAAAAAATTAGAACAAAATAACCACAAAAGATTTCATAGTAATAATTAAAATTAAAGTACTCAACAACGAAAAGATGACATAGTAACTTTCATTAAAGAAAACGTTGAAAAGTGTTCTACTTAAATTAAAAAGAAGAAAGATGTAAGAAAATCTTCCAACAATTTTGAAATATGTTGAAATTTCTTAGATAGCTTTTATACAAAAAATATACCTACATACATACATACATAAGAAAACATATTCCTTTTAACAATTTTCCCCAGGTAAATAATTGTATTCATTTTCTATTGAAAAACCACAAACAGAAAATGCCTTGGGTTTTAAGAACAAAAAAACAAAATATGTCAACATAACTGTCGAAGAAAATATCAAGCTAAAGATTTTCAAAATTTAAAAGAAAGATACACAATTTTAATGTACTCGAACTAACAAGAAATATTTTTTCTATATTAAACACTAATGCTTTTAAAGGAAAAGGCAACACAAATGTCGAATATTTAAGAATGCAAATCACTAAAGATAATGAAGGTAGACATGATTTTTTTCTTTTACCAAACGGAAGAAACGTTTTTCTTCATTTAACTTTTATTAATAAAAAAAAGAATTTTCTATACAGGATGCTTTCTTTTATATACAACATATTTTGTAAAAAAAATATTACATCAGTGAAAAATGTCATATTTTTTTGGTATGTAAATATTAAAAATGACGTTTGGGTAACTATTTTTTATCTCAAATAACAACAACAACAAAAACTACATCAGTAATGTTATTTATGTCATTTTATTTTCTTCTTCATTTTTTTATATTAACTTTAACATAAATATACGAAACTTTAATATTTTGTATGCCGTCCTTTTTATTGACAGTTTAACAAACAAAAATTCTTTACATGTGTTTGGTACTTTACGTGCAACTATGTTGGCAGGGCAACCGAAAATTGTAGCACGTATTATTTTTTTAAGCTCGCAAAGAGTGTTAGATTGAAAAATGTTGAAAACATTACATATTTATAATTACACTATAAGATAAAATGATATTTCTTTATCGAACTTTAGACTTGGTATTTTGTTTACCCCTGGTCTTTTTAAGGTTCCTGTTGCTTTAAACGATTTTAGGAACTTTTTACGAATTCAGAATTATATTTTAGCGTTTTTGGTACTTATCATATTTCTTTTCTCTTTTGATGTTATATATAAAAGAATATTTTTATAAGAATACGCGATTCTTAGAAAGTCTTTTACAAATTACACATAAATTGAATTTATTTTTAATTTAAGATCTAGAACTTTACCAAAACTCACAGTATTATTCTGATCTCCCTGTACTCAAAAAATATCAAGGTATTTATTTATTTACATTAAACGTAATTGTAACAGAGTAAAGTACACGCAACAAAAAAAAAAAACGTTTCTATAAACATCTGCCGTTCTTTACTATGATGTACCCTGTTACACAAACACTCATATAAACATAAGTACATGAGAATTTAGACTTTTACCGTTAAGGCGGCTGTAGAAGTAAAAGCGTATGTGTGTGTAAGTATTTTTATTAAAGATATCAAAATGAGAGTGAATATCAGAAGCAATGGCAACGAAAATGTAAAAAATAAAGAAAAAATTGTCATCAAATGATAAAAATGTGTCACGTAATCCCTCGAACATTATGTAACATATGATTACTTTTTTTCATTATATAGTCTACATATATAAATATTCATACACCTACTTATGTATATAAGACTACATACATTTTTGTACTAACACAAATAAAATAAATTTTAACCAAAGTGTAAAAGAGATAGCAAATTAAATCAAGTACATATTGGTAACATATTTACACACCAGTAGATACATATGTAAGTGTGTAATACTATGTACCATTATCCTTAAGTATATAGACAAATGTGCATATGTGTATTAGTTAGTTAGATACGAGTACATATATATAAAGGATTTTTTCCATAGAAGTATACATACATATATAAAAACACGACATGTATGTATTTTTTGAGGCTGTATATTTATGCTCTTTTTATTAAGGTATTTTTTTATCTTGGTTTTATAATTTTTTTTTTTTATTTTACATATTTATTTTAAATGATGTGTTAACATTAAAATGTGTTATGTATATTTGAATATGAATGCTGTGTGTATGTTACTATACCTATGTTATCGGTTAAAATCTATCATTAGACTTTATGAACTTTAAATGTTAGAAATTATAAAAATTAACAACCATGACAACAGCCACAAAAAAAAATTAATCACACAAACAAACATACACACTCTTTAGCTCACAAATGCCGGGACATAAAGAAAAAAACTAATATGTCGTGTTTATGCATTTGAATCATTTTTATTTTTTTATATATTGACTAGAGATAATATGGGAATCATAAAGAAAATTTTAATCTTTGAAAAACAAAAAATGTTTATAGCTAAATAAATATAAAAATGTCATATTATGTGTATTAAAAATAATATTTATTTTAAAGAGATAGATTATTAAAGTAAATATTTTTGGTGTGTTGTTGAAATGCATTCAAAGTTGGAAATTAATTTTGTAGGCAAATATTTATTTTCAAAATATATTTGAAAACTCAAGAAGATTTTCTCTATATATACCAATTTAAAATTTTTGTTAATTTTAAGAAAATAGTTTGTTTATATTTGTTGTTCTTAAGTGAACAGATACCTGGCTACTTTATTTTTGTATAAAAGCTTGTGTTCAAGGCATTTAAAGTTCTTTAAGCACATGTTTATTTCTTATGAAAAATTTCTGTGTTACCTCCCTTTAAATAATAGCACTTTTATATAATTTGTTCGAAACTAATTTTATGATTTTCAATTTTCAGTCAATCTCTTTGAAAATTGGGTGATTATTTTTAATTAATGAGAGCTTTGCATGGTATCACATTGGTTCTCCTCTATCTACTAACAGATTTCGATTTTTGACACCTAGACAATGTTATCATTTTATACAAATACGTTGAAGCTATTTCATTAATATGGGTACTATATTTGAATCACATTAATCCTTAGTCTGGCGAAAAGCTTATATATGATAATTTATACTTTTGTTCTTAACCTCATCGCTGAATGAAAACGGGTAAAAAGTTGATATCAATGAAAAATTATAGTGAACATTTTACTCAAATGATACCAATTTTTATAAGGATCGACCTTGAAATAAAATAATATTCAAATATTTGTATGGAAACATAATAATAGCAAGATTTGAACTTATATTTCAATTCCTGCGGAAATGTACTTTTGTATGGTAATATAGATTAGTTTCAAATTTCATTTAATCCGATCGTAACCAATTTTAAAAAGGAGTTTACATGAATATTTAGCTAGTCATTAAACCACACGGACATTATTAAATCCAAAATGATCCTAAGACAAAAAAGAACACATTAAGATGGTTGTCTGAAAGTTTTTTTTCTGAGCGTTACAAACATTAGTATATTGCCAATACAACCTTTCCATCTACGGTGAGAAGGGTATACAATGTAGTACACAAGATAAAAATAATAAAAATGTATGTTAAAATAAATTTCTCCTGCGACTTAAGACATAATTTTGAATACAATGAATTATAGATATAATTCCCATTATTTAACTCTGAATTTAATTTTTCATATATTTTCAACATAGGTACGTTGCCAATATATTCCGAACAACAGTTACCTTAAAGTGATCAAGGAGGGAAAATCTTTAAAATCATTAAATGGTAAATAACTCAATTAAAATTTCTCTAATTTTTTCTTCGTTTAATTAAGTTTTTATGTAATTTTTTTTAATAAATTATTAATGAAATAAAGAAAATACCATATAAATAAAGTTTATCAATAATAAATGCTGTAAAATAAACACGTAAAATGAAGCTATTAGAACGAAAATAAACAGTGGGATAAATATAAAACAAAACAAAAATGAAACAGTATTAAGAACTACGTCCTTTAATTCCATTAAGAAATCACTTAGAAATATACACATTCAAAATAAGAGGTATAGAGAGTGAAGAAAAGGCAGATTTATCCTAAGATTCTGCTTTTGCTGCAATAAATTTCGATTTAGTATTGCTTATGATATATAATAAAACGATTCAAAGTATTCTTATGTAGTATTTCATATTTGTCACATTATTTTTCATATAACATTTTGCCAACATATTGCATTGATTTCGATTTTTCTATTTTATATTCTTAAATAACATTTCGAATTTAATGAGCATCGTTTGTTACAATTGCAATTGAATATAAAACAGGCAGTCGGAAAAATTATAACTACAACAAACGACAAACAGATGTTGCTGTAGACTAAAATTTTCATTTAAAAATTGTTTTTATTTTGCTTTATTTCAAAACTTACAAACTTACATATTCATTCTTAGAGCCGCAAATGTTTTAATGGAATCAATAAAGTCAAAATTGTTATAGCATACACATTTACACACACACACACACATAAATATGTACAAAAACTACTGACACAATTACAATTAAAATTCACCCCCTTGTAGAAGCGTTTTTGTTTCGCCAAATTCACTTAATTAATCGATTTACTGAAACAACAAACAGCAACAGCAGCAAATGCTCACTGAGAAGAACAACTAAAACAAAAATATAATATAACGACTACATACACGAAAAAAAGAAAGCAAATAACAAATAAATGTTAAATGTTAAATTTTTTGTTGTACATAAACACACACAAAATAGGTTCCATTTAGCATTTAACTATTAAAACTGAAATGATTTGTTTATGTATTTGCGTGTGTATATACAAACTGCAACTAAACATCAATTAAAATGCTTGGTTGCAACTGAAATAAACAAACACAAATAATCATACATTTTCCTACTACTAATGCTTACACATATACAATTAAAATCCATCTTACATATATACTCATTCAATACATCACGTATTTTCCTACGTACATATATATGCTTAAGCATTTAATTCTATGTATATTATATAGTGAGAGTGTAGGTTAGATATATGTATATGAATGGATGTATTTAGCATATCTCAATAGAACAAAACAATTGCAACAAAACAGGACATTTTTCATATTATTTCAAAAGAATATGTAAAAACCATTGGATATATTTTTCTGAATAACCAGGATTAAATGGGAGTTTTGAATTTTACAGTATGTATTATAAAATGGAATGTAGTTATAGGCGATATTTGTGTAAATTAAAAAAATCCAAATTACCAATACTAGAGTAGTAACAGTATCACTTCTGAATCGTGTAATTCTTTTATCACAATCATTTCATTTAATTAGATCCATTATTTTATAAAGCGCAACCGTTTGTTTCTCGAAACGGAATTAATATATTGGAGAAAAAAGTGTTCAGATTTTAAAGAAATCCGAATATATGATTTATCTATTCGAATGCCGATGAAGTGTGTAATGTTACATAGAATACGCACTCAATTCTGTTGGTGTCTGTCGATAGTGCGTATACGCCATTGCGATCTTATATTTGAGTTTTGAAGGAGTTACACCCAGTGCAAAGAAGAGGCAAGTTTATGTTTCAACGAAACTTGAACGGATAAAACTTCACAAATGTTGCGACGAAAATAAAACAATTTTTGCTTAATCTATGTCGAACAGGGACAACAATTGCGATTTACGAAAACAAAGAGATTATTTCTAGTGAATTTTAACTATTTAATTTAATTCAAATTCTTATATTTTAATTTGACGTCTACTGTTATTTAATTTAAGAGAAACACAAATGTAGGTGTATAAACATTCTTTTGGTATTTGTTTAAATCAGTTAAGCTGTATCTTTTTTTCTTTTTGACATTTGTACAATATTAGAAATGGTATGAAATATTTGTGTTTGTTAAAGTAATGAATAAATTGTCAATATTCATCTCAATGAGTTTGTATGTGTGTGTACAACTGTATAATGTTGGTGTTTCTATTTTACATTCCCCTTTACTTCCCCTCATTTAATTGCAATGTTTGTTTTAAAACAATGCAAACGTAAAGGACACTCTCTCGCTCTGTATACACTTAAATGTACATATACATATAAATATAGTATAAAGGATATTGAATGCAATCATTTCACTGACATGACATTCATTCAGTTAGTTCGTTACTGTGTTTTTGTGATAAAAAAAAAAATCACAGAATAGACAGATAGATAAAAAATAAAACAAATGCAAATAAATTCGTGCTGTAAATGGCAACATGGCGTCGTTATCTAAATAATTCTGTTTATTGTATATTTGTGTTGGTATTAGTGTTTACTTATACGTATATAATATTTTATACATATATTGAGTACGTGCATGGGTAATACTTTTGACTTTGTTGTTACAATTGATATTTGTTTTATTAAGATTTCATTTTCTTTTGACATTGTACGCCTTTTTGGTTGTTTCAAATTTTGTCCAGCATATTTAATTTTTCTCGTTGTATTCTGCTTGGTATTTCATTGTATATAGCATGAAGTTGCTTGTTTCTTGTATCAAATAAAATTGGAAATCTAACGTAAACGTTCTTTCTCTTGGTCACATTATTCAGTTATAGAATTTGATTTAGAAATATCATGATATTTGGTATCTGAGATAATCGAAAGTTCTATAATTTTAATACTTTTAAAAATCCATTTTCGAAGGTTTATTATAAATGAATCGTTTATTGTATAACCTGAAGAAAACTTGCGTTGATATTTCTGCCCAAGCAAGTTATATGCTAAATCTATAGATTTTTAAATAACCCTTCTTAAATTTGTATAATCTACGCATCTGTTTTACATTATATACTTTGGCAAATTCATATCGTAATGGCCGTTTTCTGTTACCATAAGAGAAATAAAAATAACAAACTTGCATAAATGAAAATCCAAAAAAATTGCTGGTCTCCAATTTACAAATAATAGGTTTTAGAAAAAAAAAAAAAAAACATGTTACCTAAAAATAGAATCGAATACCAATATTCAGTTAGTCAGTCATTTATTCTCACTCTCAGCAAATAATAAAGAAATACATATGCATACAAATTAATTGACTAACAAACCAAGAATTGAAGGGACGATCAGACAAACAGATGGAGGGACGAACGGACTGACACACAAGTATTAAAACCATTAGAAATTCTATTTTCTACAACATTGTTGATGTTATTGTGTGGTAAATGCCAAAAAAAGGAAAAATTTTTATGAAAGGCATTATATAAAAGGACGAATAATGTGAGGATGTGCTTTTGTTATGCATGACAATGCATTGAAGTGATGTTGCTCCTGCTACTTTTCAAATCTAAATGATCGAATGCATCAGCACACTCATATGAACGTAAACATAGAAGAAAAATCTAAATATACACTAGTGTGCAGACATTTTACAAATATGTATTTCCAAGCTACTAGTTACAACCTTTGCATGCAAATGTTCCTATCAACACAGACACATACACTTATATGCACATAATACTTTAATGTATGTAAAAATGTGGATATTGGTATGAATAGAAAACATAAATTCATCTACATACATTATACGTTATTCTAAGTTACTTTGCATTTTACATTTTCAAATATTGCAAAATCATTTTATAACGAATGAGAAAATGCATCTTCAATTCCTTTTTTTTTACTTTTTTCTTCCTTTCAAAGAAACTCTATAACAATGTTGCTGTAAATATTATCAGTATATGGTTGTAGTAGTAAATTGATCTCATGTTCTATAAGTAATGAAATAATATATATTTCGATGATTTGCTATCATTAGATTATTTCTATTTTGTTTAAGAAAAAAATATTTTGTCAAATGTATACATTGTGGTAAAATTAATTTTATTTTTTTAAGATATTTTAATTTTCCTATTTCATAGTAGTGTATATAATCTACTAAGTAAATTTTGTAATTTCAAAAATGTCTACGCTTTCATTTAACAATTACATTTAAAGATAATTACAATCATTTGTTATAATATATTATACAAAATACTCTAATAAATACGTAATATTTTTAATACCTTTAAAATGATGAATTAGAGTTTTTAAATTTTTAACAAATTGTTTATTTTTTTGTTTTGGTGAGAAAATGAAAGCAATTCATCTTTAAACTGTACTGCTTTCACAGGTTCAAATAATGTGGTTTTTGTATAAAAATAAAAGTAGATTGATTATTGATTGTATTAATAAATTAGCAAAACCGTAAAATGAGTATGTATGTATGTA
>JACGTJ010015898.1:0-13858 GCA_014858695.1 Chrysomya rufifacies | reverse complement strand
TAGAATTGAACTAGAACTGAACTAGAACTGAAGTAGAGCTGATCTTTAACTGAATTGTAGACGGATGCTGTCCCACTGCAATCTTAAGAGTAGGCAGTGGAGTTTTTGTGAAAATCTCTAGAAATGCTCTAGAAACAGTATATATTTTTGATTAAATGAAAACTATTATTCATCCATAAATTGTTAAAACTAATACATTTAAGCTATCAGTAGCGCCCGTCATGCATTAAGACCTAATAGAAATTAGTTTTAGTCTACTGGTACACCCTTCACTCTATTTTTGCCCATCCTTCGCATGGGAGAAATAAATTTATAGTAAATATTTGCTAAGCACATTTACAAATTTAGGTATAATGTTCACAACGAACACATCTGTTAATAATGATGTTACGATTTCATGGTCTTAATTAGGAAAACTTTTCAAATTCTGCACTCATAATTTCGAAAACAATTTAAATATTTTTCTAAAAATTTTGAACATAAAATATTATCACGATTTATTAATAGTAAAAATTACAAAATTAAAATACATGTATTTTAATTTGTTTTTCACCCGAGTATTAAATTATGCAATCATTTTGGTTTGCATGCAATATGTTTTACAAAATTAAAAATTATATACATTCACATATTTGAACACTTATTTACTATTTTAAAATTTAAATTAAATTAATAACAAAGGTAGAGCCAAATATTTTGATTCAAATTATTCAACACTCTCATGATGCATTAAATTATATTTTTGTTGCCCAAATAAATAAACAATTTATAATATCATCAATAAATAATTAAATATGAATTTGCAAAAGATAAGAAATATATTTCCAATAATTTTTGTAACCTTGAGAGTAATCAAAACTAAAATAAAAACATATTTCAGAAGGCAATAAAGGCAAATAGTATTTGAAAAAAATATTGCTAAATATTATTACCACAAAAAAAGCCAATTGAAATGATTATTAGTTAAAAGTTTTAAATAATTGCCAAATCATAAAAAAAAAATTAAAAAGATTATAAAAATTCACACGCTTTGAAAAAATAGCTACTTATCTTCATTGAAATGAAAAAGGAACAAGTAAAAACGCTATATCCGAATCTTATATACCCTTTACTTAAGTTGGCTAACAGCAAGAAAATCTTCAAAAAATAGCCTATTCGGTTACACGTTCCAGATGGTTCAATCTGGTAAAACCTTTCGTAGTACGTATAGAAATAGTTGAAATATTGAAAAATATTCAAAATAACGGTTTTTGATGATATCTACCTGTATTCTGCAGAATTTAAATAGCAAAATTCTCGCAACGCTAAGGAATGATTTGTTGTACATACATATTGTATAGCTTTATGGTCGAGAGCCTTCATAAACTACATACGAAATGACGGACGGACATGCATATTTCGATGTTTTTTTGATCCCACGATTCAGAATGTATATACTTTATGGGGACTCGGGTCAAAAATGTAGAAATTACAAACGGAATGACAAACTTTATATACCTCATCACTATAAATGAAGTGTATAAAAAAAAACATAATCTTGTAATAAATATTTAACTACATCATCATGATGTACTTGTCTGTCTCTAATACTCATTTTAAAGATCATTTATCATACGCCAATCCATTAATGGTCAAAACAACAAACGCACACTTTATACCTGTAATCCAAAAACGCCCCGTTTGAGGTCTCAACAACTTTATTTCTGTTTTGTTTTTTTTTTTTGTTGTAAATTTTTCATCAATTAAAGTCTAATTGTGGTTGGCAGATTAATTATTATAAATTTTAGTGGTTTTATGTCTCATCATAAGATTTTAAATCATTTTTATTATTTTGTTTTTATTTTTTGTTTAAAATTATACTAAGTTTGAAGAAGATTACTTACTTGTAATCTTTTAATAGTTTTTCTTTTGTTTTAACAAATTTTAATAGTTTTGAATTTTTTGTTATAATATTCAAGTGTTTTTTTGGTTAAATATATTTGACCTTGTTTTACATTATAAAGCCAATTAATTTTTAATGTTGTCTTAATAACTTATCATGATACATGTTCATTGCTTAATTAAATGTTTAATTAAATTTTTTGTTAATAAACCAATAGGCTATGGTATTGCTTTTATTCAATGTAATTTTTAATTATTTTTCGGATATATTAAGCCGAACTAATTGAAATCAATGATTTAATCATTTACTACTTTAATTTCCTTTAATAACTTAAATAATTGATACAATTATTAAATTAATCGAAACTAATAAAGCTTTTGTTAAATCACTTAATATTGCAAATCGTTAAAAAAAATATTGCCTCTTCTAAATTCAAACATGAATTTAATAATTATTTTTAATTATTTTGTATAAAGTTTTAACTATAATGATTAATTTAATGAAAATTTTAATTGAATTTCAATTAAAGTTATTATTTAAGTAAGAGTTTTATGTATTGAATCAGCAGGAAATTTTTTTTATTAAACCTAAAGTACCAGCCCTTGGTTTTAGGATAAGACAATTCTATGGCGGTACAGGTCCGCTACAAAAATGTCTTAAAAACACCAATTAGTTTTTAAAAACTTAATATCGAACTTTTTTCTAGTTGCGCTTAAAATTTCTGTTGAGGAAGTACCTATGGTTTGAGAACAAGTCTAGAAAACATAAAACGAATACCAAGATCAAGTGATCAAACTCTCGTAAGACCATCATAAAAGAAATATTAATAAAATTTTATTATAAAATGATATAAAATAATATAAATTCTGAATGGTTCTGAAATTACAACTTTTTTCAAACAGTTTACTGGTTCATTTATACCGATGTCAATTAGACCCTTTCAATGACAAGGTCATATTGGTTCACGATGTTCCGGAACCAGAACTGGTTAATATTGCTCTAAGAGCCTGTCACGTAACGGGATCTGTGCCGATTTTTTTCCTATAGGCCATATACATAAAAATTAAATTAAATAGATAAGAATATATAATTAGTAAATCACTTAATTTACTAACAATTTTCGGTCAGTTCAATGATGATTATTTTACCAATTCTGAGATCAATGATCGTGATTTATTTATATACAATACAAGTTTCCTCTCCTTTATTTCATGTTTATAGCATATTTTTTCATACTCATTTGTTAGTATATTGATAGATTTTCCACTTTTGCAACTTTGGAGGCTTTAATTGGCTATATAAAGATAATGACAAGAAATGTAAAATCTTCGTTGTTTTTGTGCATACAATTTTATGATCTAAAAGATTAGAGATTAGAAATTTTAAGCTAAAATTTCCAAAATGAAATGTTATATTTAGCCAAATTTTGTTTTAAGGATTCACATATTTTCAATACAAATGCACACAAGTTTTAAGTTTGAAAAATGAATTTTTATGAGCAATTAGGTGAAAATGAGGTCCATCATATTTTGATTTGATCTAATCGTAAATGTCTGTTCGTATCTCTGTTGAAAACAGGATAAATATCTACAGAAATGACCTATGAGAAAATTTTCCATTATTTTAGAAATTTCATACAAAAGTTCTTCCAGAATGAAATACTAAATGAGGGAATGGTTACATGTTTTTAGATTTATTAATCAAATTTTGCACAGGTTTTTTTATTTTTTTGTCCCAAAGAGATGCCTATTAAAATTGGTAATGATATTTCGATTGTGTTTCATACCCTCTACACAAATGTCCTCCCAGAATAAGAAAAAACGCCTATAATATTATATATATAGATTTAGATCTACAGAAATCGTAGTCTATGTTCCAAATTTCTTTCCAAACGATCAATTACTTCGCATAGTTTCATACAAATGTCTTACGGAATTGAAATTTACAGCGTATGTATAACATTTTTATATACTTCAACTCATGTATTTCACTTGAATCGATGAAATTTATACATTATTATATTATGTTCTTTTGTGGTGTAACGTATCATAAACCGACTAAAGCACTCTTACTTGTTTATAATGAAATTTTGATGAGTAATTGCTATTGTATATATAGTAGCATATAAATAGTAAAATTTTCTGGGGAATCCATTTCTTGTAATACAAAAATGTCAATATATTTTAGTATTTGACTGCTAGCCTTATTTGCAAACAAAAAAAAAACTTTTGAAATAATAATACTTTTGCGGAAAACAAATGTTGTGATTGATTAACACCGGTATATTTATTTAAACACTTGCTATATAATACACATTTATGGCATAACAACTTTATGGTATAACAAAATAGTAATTTCAATGTTATAGTAATGATGGTAACAACAAGTACTACTATCAATTAACTTTAGTTTATTGCATTATTTTGTTTGTTTTAAAGTTAATTAACGCATTTTAATGCATTAATTATTTAGTTAATGGTTATGGTTGAAGTTGTTATACATTAAATTTAACAAAGGGTATTTTGTAATAGCTACAAATTTAATGCCTAATTTAGAATCTAACATTTGCTTCTAACAACAATTACAAAATGTGAATGCGGTTTTCATAGTTTCTTTGCTATAGTGCAAGGACTTAAAAAAAAGCTCTCTTTTTTTAAATGTGTAAATTATCTTAACAATTTAGGCGCTTAAAACCTCGTTTTGAGAGGACATATACACTGTTCATAACGTATTTCAATAGGTCCAATCCTTACATAAAAACACTAAACTGTAAAATCGACAATTTAATGTGGGTGGTCAGATTAAATCTAACATTTCAATATTAAAATCAAACGCTTCAAAATTTTAATATCCTCAAATTACTTACAATAAAAATGATGCAAATATTAGTGATTTTTATTAAGCCGCGAATCAAGAAGGAAATCGGAACATTTTCTTTCCCAAGAAGACAGTTTTCAGTACTTAAATGATGTGATCTATAGAAATAATTAGAAAACTTGTTCCGTTTCCCCCTAAAGAGCTTAAGCTGAGTCGGCTTCTGTTTTAAATACAATATTATTAACTATAATTATTATTAATTATATCGACATAACTAAGAGTTCAACAATCGCCATAATTTTCCAGCATTTTGGTTTCCTTCGATAAAAATCAGAACCTCATATTCTAAACATTGTATAATTTAAATGTTTTAAAATTTTACTCTTCGTATGAAGATTTCTCCCGAGAGAGAAAGTTGCATTAAATCTTAGCTCATAGTAAGTTTGGGTTTGTCATAAAACATGATATTAGGGATCTTAAGGTTATATGCTCCTTATAGAAACAAAGGGAATATATATAATTAACCCTTTTTTGACTAAAACTTGTTTGTAATTTGTTTACTTTTTAATGTTTAATTTTCATTACAATTAAGTTCCATGATTACATAAAGGTTGTTCCAAAATTGTCTTTATTTATATATAACATAAAAAATAGATATTTTTCCTAATTCATATGATAAAATAGAATAATTTAAAAAGTATTTTGTACATAAAGTGTATAAGAACGCGCAGCCTGTTAGCCAGCCTGCTAGACTCCATATTGTATATATATTCTAGATCCTGACAAAATTCTAAGACGATTAAGCGTTGTCCGCACGTGTCTGTCTGTTGAAAGCATAATAGAGTTCACTAACATATAACACAAGTAATACGTTAGGTTTGTTTGATATAGAAATTCATAAATGACGAAGATATAGTTTAAAACCCCCATAAAATTAACCATTTTGGAACATTTTATTGTATATGTTATACACAAACATGAAACGGAATAACATACAATGATGAAAATTTGGATGCACCACTATATAGCAACATGAAACTTGGACACTAAAATTGAAAGTGTTTTCCTACTTTTCCGCTTATCTCTCATATTAGTTTATGTAAATATATGGAGTTTGTGTATTATTTTATATATCTAACTTCATTTCAGGAAATATGTTCGATTTTGTACAAATGGTTGCGGTTTATGCTCACTTTTCTTTGTTACATAGATCCTTTTAATGGCAGGTTACAAAGATTCGGTGAAGACGAATATAATCTTTAAATTTGAGCGATTCGTATAAAAAATTAGATCTTGTACGAAAAAAAGTAATATTTTGCACTAACTAAGTACTCTAAAATTATTCATTTAATTAAGTTTAATCAATTAAAAAGTTAATTAAAACTATCAAATGTATGATTGAAAACACTAATTTAATAATTGATACATTTTTTTAAGGACTTTTTTTAATTTTAATTCATTATTTTCATAAGCTTCAAAATAATACAAAACGTTGTAGATAATTGAAAAAATATGCCGATAATTATTTCTGTGTACTCGATGGAGTATTAAAGACAATGGTTAGTATCAAAGATGTATAAGAATAAGCAATAATAATTGCTCTAAATGAACAAAAAAGTCCTTAGAAAGTCCTTTTACATAACGTACATGTACATTTTTTAACAACTACTTAAGAAAAACTTGAAACATCATTTTTTAATCCTGCTGGGGAATTAAGAATACATATAGGTTACTTAAAATTTTACAATATTTTATATAATATGATCTATATTGGATTATCCTTTCTAAAGGAAATTGTACAAATAATTTTCTTAAAAGTATTGAGACTAATCTTTTGATGAGAAAGAAAATGAGCCAGAAAATATCCTAATTGAATTAATTTCTATTTCATTTTAATTTTCTACTTACCACATATATACGTGCAAATATATAAATTTATCCTTAACATGATGTACAAGAAAAATTAAAGTAATCCAAAATTAATCCAGAAGTGTTTGAGAAAGTTTATTTATTTTTTTTAAATAAAATAACACTGTAAAGGAAAAAATAAAACACTATTTTATAAAATTCAAATAATTAACAACATACAAAAACCATCCACTTTTTATTTCAATTGTTTTGTAATACAAAAGGGTGTCAAAAATTTGTGAATATAAACGTTTTGTTTTTTCTTTTTGTTTTAATTAAAAATTATAGGCTTCTGCAATTTATTTTTTGCATTTTCAACTGTCACAAAAGATTTAGAAACATAATATTTTTTTATCTATTATCTTATAGCAAAAGGTATTTTTCGTAGATATTTTCTTAAAAAAGATCTTTAAACGTTTTTTTTTTTCTATATACACGCACTCATGTGGAAATTGTACAAAAAAAATATATTTTTATTGAAATTTAGTTTGCTTTTGTTTTCACATTTTTTCCAACACTTTTTATGTAGTAAAAATCTAAACAATTTTTTTTTGTTGCTTTTATATTTCTGTTTTTGGTTGAACGTTTAGAATGTTCAACGAAACGTTTAAGTGTTTTACTTTATAGTTTTTAAGTTCAACATCAATGCAAAACTAACAAAAGTTTTGAATAATATTAAACGACTAAGAGAAGAATCAAAAATAAAACTCTAAAATATTTGAAATTATATTTCAAAATTACCCGCGTTGCAAGACGCACAGGAATAAAGCGCGAGGTACAACTTAATCGTTAACGTTTTCAAAGCGAAATGAACTTTTCAAAACCAAAGGAAAACCACTAAAGCCCATCATCAATGTAATCATCATCTTCTGGTGCTGCTGCCAGAAAGCTACAGCTACAGCAGCAGAAAAAATTGTTAACAAATACCAATACAAAAAACAAAAACCATATAAATAACATAAAATGTGAACATCTTAAGCTGCAGCAATGTACATGTAGACAAACAATTCAATGGTATAAGAAGATCGATCTTACTTAAAACATACATACAAGCATATTTTTCCATGTACCCCATGAATTGTTTGTTATAAGCTCTCATAAAGCTTGCACGAGCAGCTAGTAGACGTTTTCAAAATTGTTGATCTTCTCCTTCAAGTCTAAGATACATACCTACATATATTAAAGACAATACAATAATATACAATTGCTTTTATGTTTTGTAATGATGTTCAACATGTAATTGTGTTTATAATTGTTCGTCTATGATTATCTCTCAATCTTCGTAGGTTATTTGTGTTGTGTGGTGAGTTTTGTATGAACGATGTGGGAGTATATGGTGGAAAATATCAAGATATAAATATAAGCTCCAATGTTCTGGTTGTGGTATGCTGAAATAAATTATATCGTTATTTCTGTTACTATTTAAATTATGCTTTTAGAAGCTTTGATTTCGACTCTGAGTTTAATAATTTGTTGTTTTGTTGCAGTGTTTCGGTGCTCTTTTTAGGGCTTAGTGATTTTTTCAGTACCTTGGAAAATGTTACAATCTTATAGGCTATTTATTTGAAAGATCGTAAACATAATTATAGAAAAGTAACGACTATACAGCACATCAAATAAAGTTTTTAGTTCCGGGATATAAAGATATAAGAAAGAATAATATGGTCAATGAATATGCAGTACTCGAATCTTTTATGCTAAGGTCAATATAATTAATGATCTGATAACTGTTAAAATTACAAACAAATACCCATAGAACATCAAAGATATTTTGACTTTTAAGATCGAGAAAGAGCGATATCTTTTGATAGAGTATCGATAAAATAAGATAAGAATGCAATGATTTGATAGGTGCAATTTGATAATATCTAGTTCTTTAATGAGATAAAAGCATACTCAAGAAGTAGCTTTTTATATTACATTGATTTTTGAAAGGTTAATCAGTAGTTCAAATCCCGCTACCTATACATACCAAAAACTTAAATGCTTGTAAAACATATTGTTTTACTAGATAACTCCTGAATAAATCACTTCGGGAATAACCCAAGTGTCCATTTATTAAAAGCTTTATTAAGACTTCAGAAAAACAACTTGCATCGAGATCATACGCTTTAAAATTTTGTATGAAAAATGTCGCTTAAGTTAAAATTTATCTTGATATAAATCGATAAGAATACATTTTACCTTTAAATTTGTACAAAAACCAAGATTTCGAAAAATATGTTTTGTTATAGGATTGAAAAGTACATTTCATGGCAGCATTTATTGAGGATAAACATAATTTGTTTTGCAATTAATATATGTTTCGATCAAATAAGAATCATTATATAATTAATATCTTCTTCCTTCTTTTTCCCTTGAAAACCCCGAATTTGAAACTACAATTTGAACTTTATTTGTGAATACACCTATTCTAAGGTTAAGAAAACATCAATTACCCAGACATATAAAATATTCGAATATAAGTACAAGCCTGGCCAAAAAATTTACTAATGTTGACGTCTTCGAACATTTCTCACACAATACATCTAAATATGACTGTTGTTCTCCTTCTGATCTCACTTAGTTATAACAAGAAATCTTTCATTCTCGCTAGTTCTCTAGCACTTTCATGATAAGGTTTCCAACTTTGTTCTTAGTTTCTAATTATTTGTTCAAAATTGTTAGATAATTTGTTTTGAAATAGAAATATGAGCATTTTGTATCTGAAACTAATTTGTGTATATAATTGTAAAAAGTTCTCACGTTAAGAAAAATACCAAAAAAATAAATGAAAGACTGTCGTTCTCATTTCGAAAATGATCAGCTGATGTTCTATTCGTAACAAGAAATTGTTCATTCTCGTAGGTTCTCTAGCACTTTTATGACTCTAGCTGAAATTTGCTTTTCAAATTTGTTCTTAGGACCCAATTGTCAAATAGCTCTAGTTCTGCTTTTATCGCATAGGAGGATGGGAAAAGCTAAATCGACCCAAACTGTTATTAAAGTCTAGTATATTTTCATACATAAATAAAAAAAATATATATTTTTTGTTTAACTTTTAATTTTATAAATACTACAGATACATTACAACCATAACTACTACATTTCACTGTTCCTCTTAAAGAACACTTTTATTAGTTATTCAAACACCTACCAAGAGCTTCCAGAAAAACTCAACACTTTAATAAGATTCTGCACGTTCAAAGCCTCTAGCTAAACTAACGTGTAAAGATCAAACATTTAACTACTCCATGACAAATACAAAAAAAAATCTGCTCAATTCTCTCTCGTTAGAGGGTAAAATATACAAGACATATTGTAAAATAAATAGACAAAAATAATAATGCAAACTTTGAAAAATAAAACTTACATCATCATGGAAATAAAGGCTGATGATGGTTATGCCATCATGAGATACAGAGTAAAGAAGATAATGTTGGATGGTTTCTTGTTACTTGACTAAATGACTGACTGCTGGGTGTTTTATATTTTATATGTGTATGTCTGTTTGTCTTTCCCTTCCAACAGTCAGTTAGGACGCCCGTCTATTAAAATTTTCTTATACAACTGTCTTGTCTGTATGGCTGTTTGGTAAAGAAGAAGATTTTCGACTACAATTGTACAAAAACAAAAAATATACACTAACAATCGTGTTTATTTGTATTGAATGATGATTGCGACCAAAATAACAACATCACATCATAGTATATAAACCTGGAGGCCACCATAGAAAATGTCTTTGAAATGTTTATTATTGTTGTGTTTTTGGCGCATGTTATTTACTTGCCAGCCAGCCAGCTCAGACATTTACGGATTTTTGGGCTACAAAGATGGATGGGAATATCTTTAAAATGGTTTTTGGCAAATGTGAAAAATTAAAAGAACAAACGGATGGATATGAAGATAGTAAAAAACAGATTTACTTTCCTTGCTGGTCGCTTATGTCGACAATGAATGTAAAAGTAAAATCATCTTCAAAATTTAATACCAACTATTTTTAAACATATATATTTTTTTCTTTACATCATACCCTTACGAATGGGATATGGTTTTTACTCTTTTCGTGATATTTGCTAAAAGATTTTTTAAGCAGCTCGTGCACAATAGGTTGAATAGAGCAAACATTTCCCATACTAACCGTTTAAATATCAGAGAAACAAATCAAATCTTTTATCATATAAATTTTGTTTGAAATGGATTCTTTTGTGATGTTTTACTGAAATGATATTTAGTCTTAAAGATACTTTTATTCATCTTGACTCACGCACTTCCTCTATACACTGCCTAATACTCGATGTCATGTTCATTGATTTATTATTTAGTGAACTATATATTATTGTTTTAAATCTCGGATATAGATTGAGAGAAATATTGAAGACGGTACGTTTTCTCATCCGATAATCTTTTAATTTTTTAAGCACTATGCATCATCACTCGTACTTGATATTATATTCGAGTTCAGTTAGTTCGTCAAATTTACCCAAAAGATGATTCATGTTTGTGATAATCACTTTCAAGTTCAGTCTTTCAAAGACAATACAATGCAATTTCTTTTTTTTTAGATGCTTATCGTTAGAAGACCGCAAATAACTGCATCACAGTTGTATAATCTTGTTCGAATTTAAGGTATGAGAATATACAGTAGTTGCTTTATGATAATGTTCTCACACTTTTCGATGTTATCATTGTCAATCAATCGGTCGCTCGAGCTATCAAAGTCTAATCATATCAAAAATTTAATAATATAATTTAGAGAGCGCTTCTCTTAGATATTTTATAATACTCGATTGATAACATAAGCAGTTATGATCAAAGTATAATAAGAAGTCAGAGATACCGTGACAAATTTGAGGATACATGCAAACTAATATGACAACGAAAATGATATCAGATGAAGTTTTAAGCTAAGTTATTAGGACTGTATTAGTCGTCTTTCAAAAGGATTCATTCCATACTTACATAAAGAATAGAACGTAGCAAGTTATAGTTCGCACAAAAGATTAATGAAAATAGTTATAATGTTCACTAAAAGATGATGCACACATAGAATTGAAAAGAAAACATGAACATGGAGGAAAATATACTATTTCTCACAATAAGATGTCGCTTATATTCTGTTCAAATGGCAACATCAATATCACGAAAAATGTGCTTATAACATACATATTTAAAGGCTCACACTTTGAACTGTTTTTGCGGATTTAGAAAATTGATAAGTTTCGAATGAACACCGGTAAATTTCAAAGACATTCCCTTATATCGTCATATGAAACATTAACAAATAAAAATTTTAAAAATTACATAAGTGATTTAGTAAACATCGAACATTTTTATTCCAAGATTGTTTAAAGTTGAATCAATTATATATAGTAGTTGCACGTGATAGGTTTCGGACAACTGAGTAGATAACTTTCATCTTTTATTAAATCTTGAAGAACATTTTTTACACATTTGCAAATCTAAAGAAAAAATCGGGAAAAATCTTCTTCTAAATTTTGCAATTTTCTAAATTCTTTTTATAAATTTTGCAATTTTCTACAGAAATTAACTTTCTTATTTTTTCAATTAAATTTTTGTAAACAAATATTTCTTTTATTAAAAAATATATATAGTTTATAACTTTTTGTTAATTCTATCCCATTGTACGTTAACCTCTACTAGTTTTACGAGGCACTGTGTCACTAGTCATTGTTACTGCAGAAGTAAAAGGCTTGACTTAAGATGTTGCATATACTAACTATTGTCTGCTGTTGTTGTCAATTGTGGCAAATATAGGTGAGTGTGTTTTGTTTATTTTTACAACAACTAGAGAAATAAACAAACATACCACAAACGATGCAACATCATCTATGATGTCTGTCTAACATCCAACCAACCTTAGATGATGGGAATTTCAAGTATTTTAGGTTTTTCTAATATTCTTCTATGTATTAAATTTACTGGCAACAGCAACAATAGTTGTTGCAGTTTTAACAATTGCAATATATATTGCATTTTATTGTTGTACACATAGCAACATATACATTGGTTATGTATTGCCAGTGTGGGAACACCAAACACACCCGCATTTGTCGCTTATTAACTGCCACTTTTGCTTTTGGCAAATTTGTTTATATATTTTTTCTATAATAAATTGTTTTTTTGTTTTCTTGTAAATTTTATTTAGCTTTTCTTTAATTTTATTTCTTTGTAAGCATTAGGTGGTATTTTGTGCACAATGACTTCAAAATTTTATTTATTTAGTTAGTTGGTTGGTCGTTTATTTGTTTGGTTGTTAGTCAGTCTAACTGGCTGATGATTTGACTGGTTTCATAGTTACTTTACTACTGACTACTTTACTTCTATTACATCAATTATGCATTTGTTTGTTGATTTTCCACATATAATAATGACGTTTGAGAATTGTTACAGACAGTTTTTTATCTTTTTTTATTAGATTTTGTCACTAAGAATGTTAAATTATAACAATATGTCGTTCGTTCCAACATTTATTACATTTTCACTTTTGATAAACATTTTTATAGTTTACAGCAATTTTTGTACAACTAAAATTTTTATGCGATCGTTTGGTTAGTAGAAGACAATCAAGTTTTATTATTTTCAAATATTAAATATGTTTTAGTGATCCACAACTTTTTATCCTCCAGCTATTTGTGGTAACACAATCTTATTTCCGAGTTTATTGTTTCATTGCTATCACTTTTTTGTGTAATTTCGATTTCATCATTATAAAGCGACAATAAAATGCGTGTCTTTGGAGAATTTGAAATTCATAATGAACAAATATGTTTGATGGATTATTTCATGTTTACAGTCTAAGAAAGTTAGTAAATTAAAGCAAATTTTAAAGATAGTTTTATAAATGAGGTTACATTACATTTGTAGCTCGTATTAATAATTAGTTTGTATTAATAATTTCCTAGTTCAGTATATGTTCCCATATACATACATATGTATGTATGTACTGTTATATATAAATTAAAAATTCATTTAATTGTGTGTATAGTAATATCAAAAATATTATATACAAGGATCACAAATTTTAGCTTTCTTCAAAAAATTTTATTATGTTATTAAATTAGGAAATATACGTAAAAATTGTATAACTGTACCTATACAAACATATCGTTACGTAAAATGTAAACATTTAAACGTACTCATGTTCAGTTATAATTTTGTTCTAGTTCAGCTTTAGTTCAGTTCTAATTCTAGTTCAGTTCTTGTTCTAGTTAAATTCTAGTTCAGTTCTAGTTAAATTTTAGTTCAGTT
>JACGTJ010015830.1:0-11148 GCA_014858695.1 Chrysomya rufifacies | reverse complement strand
AAAAAAAAAAAAAATTAAGGAAATTCTCCCAAAGAACCAAAATTTCAGAAAACTTTTTTAAAGAGAGTTTAAAAAACAGAAACAAAATTTTGTAGAAAATTTTCAAAAAATTTTAAAAATTCCGAAAATTTTTTTTAAAAATCTAATTTTTCAGAATATTTTACAATGAGGTTTAATTTTCAGAAAATTACATATTGAGGCAAAATTTCAAAATTTTCTTTAAAAAAACATCTACAAATTTGCAGAATGTGATTAAATTTTTGGAATATTTCCTAAAAGATTTTCACTATATAATTCTGTAAAAATTTCTTAGTTCTATGCTTCATTCTTTTATTTCTATTGAGTCTAAAATTTGAATTTTAATGTATGTATGTATGTATGTATGTATGTATACATAATGTATGTATCTATAAAAATAAAGATTAAATACCTTTAACTCAACTTTTCACTGAATTCTATAGAATTTTGACAAAAAAAATCACACAAAAATATTAAACAAATAAAAAAAACTTCATACGTGCTAAATAGATAAAAAAAAACTAGGTTGAATATTATTCGTGCCATTTTACTTTACAACTGAGTGAGTGAATTGCTTATTTTCGTGCTGATCAACTCTTCAAGTTAGAGTTTCCTAACATCAACCAGGCAAGAGCTTTTTATTGGAGTTGGTAGTAAATAATATTTCTTTGCTCTTTAGTTTATTTTTTTTTTAATATGAAAATACTTAGTCGTTATTTCGGTATATGTGTTGGTTAAATATAAAAAGGTGTGGGAGCGTAGAAAATTGCACACCTGTTAGCGTTCAGTTGAAATAATTTCCGTTTAGTTGTGTATTTTTTATTTAATTTTGTTTTCTGTTTTTCTTTTTCACTCTCTCGCCAGCCAACGTTTAGTGTTTTTAATAAGGAAATCTACTTAAAAGTAAAAAAATAAATCTTTAACATTTAAATAAATTTATTTATTTAAATGAAGTTAAAGTTTGAAAATGTAGCAACTAGAAAGTCAGATAAAGTTGTTTAAGGTTTTAAAAGAATTTTTAAAAAGAAATTTTGCGAAAGATTTTATTTTATAAATATTTAGAAAGGGAATGCGAATCAAATATATAAGAGATAAAAAAATTGCAAAAATTTTAATCATTATAAAAAATCATTACCACAGTTTTTCTAAAAATTTTCTAATGCTTAATTTTTACAATTTATAGCTACCGTTTAGAATCTTTAAAATAAATGAATTTATGTTCTACTTATTTTCAAAATAATGACTGTAATTTATTCCTAATAAATTATTCTTCCCTTATTTTATTTCGCACTACATATAAACAAGAAAAGCATAATAAGTAATAGCTAATAAAATTATATATTTATATATATTTTTTTGCTCTAGCTGTTTTCTATTTTCTAATTTTCTTTGATTTATGACCATAACAAAATCTCTTTTATTATATTTTAAACAATAGTCAAGTGATGACTTCTGACCCTAATGTTAGCATAAATTGCTTGTTGTAATGGGAATTGCACTTTATTAGATGCTGATTATAAAACATCTTTAACAATTTTACTCTTTAACAGTTTTAAACAAAACAATACACTTTTGCTGTTGGTTGGTTGGTCATATTTGAAATTGCTGTGACAATAAAAGCGTTAGAAAAAAAATACTCTAACAATAGAGTAAATGTAGATGAAACAGTGGTAATGGTTAATATTCTGCATTATGGCAAAAATAATCTCTAGGGCCAGTATTTCAATTCTGTTTTTACTGTTGTTGTATGCAGCCAGTTATACATAGCAAAACAATACAACATGCGTCACTTGAAGTTGTTTTGCTAAACAAAAAAATGAAAAAGAAAAAATTGAAATTGGGAAACAACTGAAAGAAGTGCAATATCAGTGCAATACAATAACAATTCTAGAATTTTATTTCTATTCTACCCAGACCAGTGTCATTTACTTATACACTTACATTTCGCAATACAAGTGCTGGAAGTGCGTGACATTTGGTATTCTTAACAAATGTTTTTATTCCCCCTTTTGCTTTTTTTCTTGCTAATGTTTTTGCTTTTGCTTTAGGTGTTCGGTTAATAATATCTATACCAACTACTTCCCATAATGTTATACATTTTACAATGTTGCAAACAGCTAAACATACAGGTTTACTTATTTCGCTTACAACCTCTTTGACACTCCTACACATTGAAACAGTGTGGTCTAACTTGAACGAATTTAATCTTATATGTTGTAGCATTGCATTGTGTCTTTTTTATACCAGACCACGTATGCTTAGAATATGGTCTAAGCTTATACAAAAAGTTAGGACTTTATAAACGTAATCGTAATACTTTCCTCATGGAATATACATACATATGTGTTTACAAAGGTGACGAATTAGCATTGAAAAATTAATGGAGTCTTTAAGATCAATACAGTCATATATAGGAAAATTAAGTAGGAGGAGCCTTGTGACCTGTTGAAATAGTTAACGGTAATGGGGCAAATGGACCCATATACATAGCTTGAGTGCAGATCCCTGTTAAATTCATATATATTTTCTTGGAAGTGTTAAAAACTCTTGGAAGTTATTTGTTCAAATTTATAAAACCCATTAATACTTACTAGAAAATATAAAAATTAAATCTAATCCCGCAATTAAGAGTTTTTGATTTATTTGTGAACTTTTCAAGCTTTCGCACACTGTGCAAAAATATTTTCATTTAAAATTTGAAATAGTGAAAGCTGAACTCTGTTGTATTCACTTGATAAAATTGCAATTTCCTTTTGTCCTCAGTGCGTCCTGTGGCACCTGAAAAATTGTTGAATTTGTTTGGCACGTTATAGTGTTGTTATTGTTTTTTATTGCAGGGGGTTATCAACACCGTGTCAGACTTAATGTCTGTATTAATTTGTCTTTCCCCCCCATCTGTCTGCATGTCTATCTATTTGTATATATTTGACTCTATAGTAAGCTCTTTTGCCACTTGCTTATTGCCACTCTTATATTCATCAACATCATTGTAATCATTTTGTATGAGTAGTTGTAGCCACAATGTTAATGATTTCCATGATCATTATATGATAATAATGATGTTGAATGCTCTATGCTCTTTCGTTTTCTTCAAATGATGATGATTAACGGCATTTTCTTATTTCATTTATACTTTCATTGGCAAATACATTTATATATTCGTTCATTTGCTGGTTGCATGAACATGAAGCTGTTTTAACCTTTAGTTGCTAGTTGGCTTGATGATGCATGTTACTAGTTCGTTCTCTTTTTAATAAATCATTTAAATTGAATTATTGTTAAAGGAAAAGCATCTAATAGCTGGATTTCTCTCATTCTCTTCTGTTCGGTTTTTGGTAAATGGAAGTAATACAGGTAATATTTTCATTTCTAAACTGATAATTTTTTATTAAATGTAAAAGTAGACAAAAAGATTCGGTTGAGTAAAAATTTTTATAGAAAATGTAAGATATCCATAAATTATACAAACATTCATAGTGGATACCTTTAAGGTTTATAAAATTACACTCAAATGTTTCGAAATATATTTAAGGAAAATAAGAAAAATACATTTCGTATACATACTTTGCTTATATTATGTAATATATGTTTATAGAAAAGTTTGGAAAATTAACTATTTTAAGAAAAATTGCGAAAAATGTTTTATAAGATAATTTGCTTTAAGTGTAAATCATATTTTTTTTTAAAGAAAATGTATGTGGTTTATTTAGGAGTATTATAAAATAATTTCCTAACTTAAATTTAAAAATTCATAAAGTAAATTTTCTAGGAAAAAACACTAAAATCGTTTACGTGTTTTAACACCAACATTTTGCAGATGTACCTTATTAAGATAATACCGTACAACTTTAATTTAATTTCCAGTTTAAAACATTATAAAACTCTTAACGTACTCAAGAGTATGATAAATACTCTTAGGCTCTTGAGTAATTTTACTCTTATGTAAATGTTTTTCAGATTCATATCAGTCGTTCAACAAACAATTTAACATTTTTATTATTAATTTCTTTGTTTATTGACAGTTAACACACATGGTTAGCATAATTCTGAGTTTCATAATAATGTTATTGACGTAACAAAATGACAAACAGCAACGACAGATTATGTCTTCTCAGCATTACAGAATAAAAAAAGAAAAAATAATATAAAAAACAACAAAAGGGGAAAATATATAACAAACATATAACATCAATCAGTCACATGTATCTATATATATATATTGTTCCTATAGATACAATTTTTTTATGAAACATTAAATTTTTAATGTTTTTTCTCTTGTAATGTTTTGTTTTCATATAATATTCATATGAATATTGTTGTTATTTTTATTTTTTTACACTTATTACTTAATTTTGCCATTTATAGCGATTGACAGCTGACATGAATGATATTGATGTATGGGCTTTTCATTTACTATAACACTACACTTATAGAGTACAATAAATACTGGTATATACTATTACATATATTCACACACGTACATAAATAAATAACTTATAATAAAATAAAAACACACTATTTTGTTACTACACTTGTGAGAGTGATGTTTAAGTGAGTGTAAATAATAATAAAAACAATAACAAAAATACGGCTGTAATTCAATTGTACAACAAGCTTTAAATAATAAAAAAAAATACAACGTATTATACAACCACATGAAAAAAGTATACAAAAAATAAAATTAAATTGAGATAAATTGTTTATGAATATTAGTGCAGAACAGTAACTATCTCACTTGTAAATGTTTAAGTGAGAAAATCAAGTTATTTATAATTCGATTTTATGATTTAATTTAAGAATGTGAGATGGAAAAAAATCAATTTATCAAACAAGTGGTTAAAAAATAATTATACGTCTGCTTGTTTGTATGTAAGCAATTACGTGTCAATAATGTGGGCGTATGATTAATATTTGTTAAGGTAATTGATATTAAGTATACGCAGTATTGTCACAAATTTTGCGTAAATTTGTTGTTTGGTTAAAAGAAAATATATATATTATTAATGAAAAATGCCAAATTGTTTTGGAAATTAATAATAGTAATACCTAAATTAAATAATATATTTAGTATGTATACTTAAATCTAACATTTCAGTTAAACACAAATAAATTGGAAAAGTTATTAATGGTAAATAGGGTTTATTTTAGAAGGATTTTTAGTAAATTGACATAATAATTTTTTATTACGACTAAGTATTGTAACCTTGAAATCAATTAATGTCTGTGTAAATACAATAGAATAGTACGACAAGCGAAATAATTGCTTTCATTCCTGAAGAGTTAAAATAATGTCCAAGATAAAATTTTTCCTGTTTTACCAGAGCGAATGATCCAAATATAGAAATTTAACTTAATTTTAAATTTATGATTATAAATAAAACATTATCCTTTTACTCCGATCTCTATCTGATCAGTTTTACAAGTTTGAGATTCACCACAATTTGTCAATGGTTAGTATTTTAGGTTATTGGACTCGAAATTTGGTACCTTTTACACTTTTTGTAATTTTTACACTCTTTGCATTTTTTTCGTAGAAACGTTTATAGTATTTCTAATATTTTTGGAACTTTTATAAAGACAATCAGTTCTTTTTTCTATCTATTCTTAATCGAATGTGTTCCAAAATTGCATATGGATCACATAAGAAGAAATTCAACGTATTATTGAATGTAGACAACATGAACAAAGTATCAAAATAAAGTCCAATTTTCCCACCAACTTACATTTGTTTATCTGTCGAGTCACGACTTCTGTATTAATGTAATTTTTATATACATTTGTTAAGAGTTGAAATGGAGTTAAAAAAATAACAAAATATAGTGTGTGTTAGCATGTATTAGTTATATAATTCTAAAAAATATTAAAACAATATAAAAAAATCTAAATTGTACATTAATTTTAAGGTGGCGTTAATATAAGGAAAAAATTCAACGAAAGAAAATCCATTTCAAATGTAAAAGCATTTAAGTGCTAAAAGTTAAAATAAATAAAATCTCTACTCTAATCATTATAATTCAAATCGCATATGACCTAAGATATAGAGCAATTTAACTTGTCTTTACTAAAATATTTAAACGTAGCACATATGTATGTATGGTTTTGTAAAAAGAAAAAAACACATCTACTAACACATATAAACAGTTACTTTATACAACATATTAGTTTCTTCCTTGGAAAATTTTTTACGCTTTTGAAATATTTTAAACTTTAGCAATTTTTTTCTTTTCAAAGTTAAAGATTTTTTAGTGTATAAGTATAAACATGTGTATGCGTGTGTATTGTGTCAATAGAGTATGTAAGTGTAAAAAAAATGTGTGTTTTTTGTAAAATTCTATAATTCACATACATAAATTGCTTGACTATAGACCAAATCGTTGAAAAGTTTATTTTATTTAATTTTTTGCTTTCCTGAAAAAAAAAACGTAAAACTATATAATAGACAGATAGATCTGACAAAATATATGTTTATAAAGCGAGTGGTTGCTGGTAGTAGTGCAAGTCATAGTAACAGTAGTGTTGATATTTGTTTGGCTGGTTTAGTTGGTTGGATGACGACGTGACAAGTGCATTCAAGAATAAAGTCAATATTTGTCAACTACTTTTATGTTGTAGAAATTCTTTTTCATGTGTGTGTATCTGTGTGTTGAAAATATTGAAAAGAATTGACAGCTTTTCTATTCATTCGATTTGCTTTTTAACATTTTTTCCACTTTTTTTTTGGCTTAAAAATCACACCGATAAAAGTATGAACAAGAAAAAATAAAGAAAATTTCTTGGAAATATGAAGAAAAACAACAACAACTTCCTGTGTTTTTCATAAAAATTCCTTAAAATCTCAGCTTTCGTAACACTTTATATTGCATTATAGTTGCGACTTAAAATGAATGTTTTGAAAGTCACCAGAAATTGAGTATTTGATACTATTTTTCTAGTTGTTATAAATTTATGTTGAATTATAAAAAATAATACATGTATTTACTTTTTTCTTTATTTGGTGGTATCATTGAGAAAAGTTTTATTTAGTGACTTGAAAATATTTGTTACTTTATATTTCAAGTGAATATATTTTAACTTGATTTTATTTTTTTATTTCTTCTACCAGTAGATTTTTTAAGTGTTCTAAAATAAAAAAAAAACGTTCATCTAAAATGCAAACAAATATTTTATTATAAAAATAAAATGATTTTTTTTGTTTATTCTTTAAACAATAATATATTTTAGTTAAGGAGATTTATATTATTTATAAAGTTAAACAGAAAAATGATAACATCAAAGCTAATATAATACTTTAATTCAAGTGTTATGAATTTCATTGAACAAAGATTAAATCTTCTTAAATAAATCATTAGTTTTAAAGAAATGTTATAAGAAAAAAAAATATATATATTTCATTTGGTCGAATTTACTTTACACTTCCTTGAAGCATAAATACAAGTTTTATTTTCAAGCTTTGTTTATATAGAAAAAGTAAGATCCTTATTTGGCTTGATTATATTGAAATTTTATTTTCTGCAAACAATTATGATAATGTTTCACTACTGCATGGTCCAGAAATATGATTACAATTTGATCATAGTTTTTACGAAAATAACATCCATGTTTAATACATATATAATTACAATGATTGATTATATTCAATTTGGGAAATGAAACTCTGCATTTGAAGTGAACAATTTCCGGTCTATGTGACTGTTAGAAGGAGCAGCTGTTATGTATCGTGACTGGTTTTACGGATGTCATAGAAAAAATATATATAGCAAGCTGAAACATCATTCTGAGTCAACTGTGTGACATTAGAATTGGATACTGTTGTCTTATCATTAATGATATCGTACTTATGTGAACCAATTTGATTTGTTTAGAAACTATTAACCAATTAATAATAATAATAATAATAATAATACGGTGTCAATTCAAAACAGTGTCATTTGCGCAATATACAAACTTAAACATTTTTGATGTTTTTATGCCATAGGAGTTGTAATTTAGTAGGAAGCATTTCATTGTCGCGGCGTGGTATCGAATCTGCAATCATCAATGTGGGGTTGTGTGAAGTACTTATAACTCCCTTGTCATTTCATATATTTTTTTGTTTTAGCGTGGTTAGTGTCGATTTGAAACAAAACGCTTACATGCTGATAACGAACGTATCAAATGAAATGAAACCGTGTAAGGTTTTATGATCAAAATTTTTATTAAAAAGGATTTCAAAAATATTCCTTTTGAAAACAAAATATGTGATATAGATACAAAACTTGTTTTGTATAGCTATCAATACAAAAACTATTTATAAATGAATAGTATAGTATAGAATAGTAATGTCGTGGATTATTTAAGATCTAAATTTTCACTATCTAATGATATAGGTATTATAAAAAGGTTGCATCCAAAAGAGTTACAAATAAAAGCTGTCATATTAAGTACTATCAGACTTTTAAGTTTAGATAAATAAAATTTGCAAAAGTTTTAATAATATTTTAAAATTAATACCCATAACTTTTCAGGTGTATTTTCTTTGCTATATTCTTAAAACAAATTCTAAGCTTTTATTTGATACCCACATTTATGGATACCTTAAATTTTTCAATTCTTTTTGATATAAATTAAGTTGTAGATAGCCTCAGTATCTATGTAGTTATACTCCAGAATCATGGACACATACATTTAAGTGTGGGTGTAAAATAATCTGTAAATTGTGACACGGTGTAATGTATATTTTAAATAACTTTAATGAAAATTTTGATTTGTTACTTATGGAATTACAAACCAATATTCTCTCATCAAAAAATTCCCAATAAAAATTTTACAAAAAACTAAAAATCCAGATAAAGAATATATCAAATGATGATGACGATGATGATGGTATTATAAAAATAAATGTAAATATGGTGTACAAAGTAGTTTATCATTCGCATGATTGAATAAAAAACTTATAAAATTATTCTTTTTATATTTGTTTTTCTTACTTTTTTTGTAACATAATTCAGGTTATGAATACATGGAAATCCCTTCTTCATTTTTATTGCTTTTCAAAGAATTTACTTATATGTTGTGAGTATGTTGTATTTTTGTCATGTTATCACCATCATATTTATAAAAAAATATAAATAAGAAAAAAATATATATCAAAAGAAAAGAAAAACTATCATTTTACTAATAAAATTTCATAGTATTTTGTTGTTAAATTTATAGTTTAAAAGAGATGAGAAGGTCTAAATAGAAACATATGTTTTGCTAAAATACAATAGATACGTATGTACATATGTACATATGTGTACAAATAAATCGTATGTAAAGTAGTTGATGATACAGTTGAGTAGATAAGAGTAAGATTTTGTCATCATCTTATTTATAAGTGGTACGTTTTAATGTATGTGTATGTTGCATCATATCCATGGTTTTTTATTCGTATTTGTATGTGTGTTTGTTTAAGTTGCAAATAGTTGAATGAAGGCAAGCGTTAAGTATTGATTTGAATTCTTACCAAAAGGCATAATCAACATGCAAATGAAGAACATTGTACAATAGTTGTTCATACTTAAATTTTGTGCTTATGTTAATGTTTATGTTTATGTTATAGGAATTCATAGATATGGTAAACCTTAGGTGCAAAATTTCTAGAATATGACAAATATTGACGGGAGGTTTAAAAGTTTATTTCATGTTAAATAGTTTACTTGTCTACAGAAAATCTACTGTAGGCATATGATTAATTTGTTAGTTTTGTCATCAACAATAGAGTTGATGAAATTTATTAATGGCATTTAAATAGTGACTATAGAATCATTACCAATGTTTTTATTTTACATTAAATAAATGCAAAGTTGTGATATTTCGGAGACTATTCTTCATGAATTAGTAATCCACGATTAAGCTTTATTTTGGATCCCGTAAACCAAAAATCGTTTTAAATTCCCCGAAAAGTCCCGTGTTTCTTAGCGATTTTTTTATTATAATTAAGAGTAAATATATCCCAATCTTATATAAAAAATTTCGAAATATTTAAAAAAAAAAACTTTCTGATAAAACAAAGAAACAACATTTTCTGAAAATTTTCTAATGTAATAAATTTGTACAAATTTTCTAAAGAAACAAAACATTAAGTATATTTCCCCAAAAAAACAAAATTTTGAAAAAAAAAAATTCTTAAAAGAAACAAGTTTTTCTAAGGTAATAAATTTTATAAAAATTTCCTTAAGAAACAAAATTTTAAGAATATTTTCCCAAAAACAAAAAATTTCTTCAAAGAAACAAAATTTTTCAGAACATTTTCTAAAGAAACAAAATTCTAATCATAAAAGTTTTATTTTTGTATTCATTCGAGTTTTCGAGATTTGAGTTTCATGTCACTCCATTCTTCCATTTATATTTAGTCTTAAATAAATCGGACTTTCGGAATTCACGGGACATCGGGCAATTTAAAGATAGATATAGATATTTTTTTTCAAAAATTAGTACAAAATTATGATCAACAAACTGAATAGATTGTATATTTTATGTTTACAAATTGAACAATATTTTGTACCTACATACGTATACGTAACATATACAAAATTATTATTCATCATACGTCTGTATGCAACTAATGGATTTTTACAAAATGTTTTTCAAATTTATACAAACTATAAAATAAGGTTGGACATTTGAATTTACTAACTACAACAATTCGAAAAGAAAACACGAATAAATTGTTTACAATTTAAGTTTTCTAAGATTTAGTTTTTTCTTTCACTTATTTAAACTAATAGTTTTTTATGTTCTCATATGTAAGTACTTGGCAGTACAAATTTAAAAAGTTATTTTAAACTTTCTCTACAGGGAATAGAAAACATGATATAAAGTATCTCATCTAACACGTAGAACATACAGGATGCATATATTTATTTCTTATTTGATCCAACTTATATGTACACGTGTTTAAATGTATGTAAATAATTGTGTGAGAATTTTATTTTCTATCTTAAATATAAAATAGTAATGCAAAATGTTCTCTAGAGTAAAAGTTTATTGAGAAAAATCAAAGTAGTTTTATATATTTTATATTTGTTCTGTTTGTTTTAACGTTAAAGTTATAAAATCGAAAAAAGGAAAATTGGAAAAAAAAAAAAAAAAAAAAAATTTGAATTAAAG
>JACGTJ010015824.1:231-14769 GCA_014858695.1 Chrysomya rufifacies | reverse complement strand
TTCTAGTTCAGTTCTAGTTCAGGTCTAGTTCAATTACCAAAGTGAAAGAAAACTAACTAGAAATGAACTGGAACTAGAAAATTTTCTCTAATGCATGTGCTGTAAAGAATCTCTTGTAAAAATCTCATTGTAATTACGCAAATCTAAATAAAAAATCGATTAGTACCACCCTAAGTTTTCTTCGATTAATGCTTTTAAAAAGCATTGTTGTATTTGCAATGATGAAACACAAAAATTACTCCACCCAATACCAAAAGCATTTTATAAAAATACTCATGTATATATACGTAAAATATAATAAGTAGCTAGTAAGTATTTAATACTTGTACAACACCCATATGCGTAGTACGTGAATACTTGAAGACAAAAAAATACATATATATACTGATGGTAAACTATGAACGTAAATAAATATGAGATACTCCAGTGTGTATGAATGCATATTCTCTTCATTTATCACGTGTCTGCAATACTTAATCATGTGCTTGAACATTTTACGTATGTTTTCTTTTTTAGATATAAGTTTACCAATTTCTTTTTATGAAATATTTTCGTATTTTTGCTTGTTAGAAGAAAACGATATTAATGAATTTAATAAATAATTTATAACATATTGTAGTGTTGTTTAAACCATAATGATATCTTTTAGGATTAGGATTTAGATTAATTAAACAAAGGATTAATACAAAAAAGAAAAAAAAAATGACTAGTTGACGACCAATAATCTGTTTTGTTTGTATTTAACAATGATTGACTGACTACTGTTGCAATTACTTGAAGTAGTAAAGATTTCGAGCATTTTATTAATAAATAAAGACATGAAATAAAATAACATCATTTTTAATATAAATTAATGTAATAAATATCATTTACTTAATAAGTTTAAAAAGTAATTCTTGAAATATTTTATGAAAGTAATAAAAATAACAATTTCTTTAACATATAAAAATATTTGTTAGTTTTCTATTTACTCCACCCTTTAGAATTGCCTAATTTTCAATAATTAATATTTTTCATACGCCCCCAGTGCTGGCGTTCATAAATAAAACCGTTATCATTTTATATCTTTAGTAAATGTGCAAAATTTAAACTTTAATACTACAACATGAATAATTTTTATGTTATTTTATTATACACAATGAAAGTTGCACATACTTGTTGTAGAAATGAGCAATAAAATATTGCTTAAAACTACTGTCGTGAATAGTGATAGAAAAATAAAACATACTTATTCAATAATAACAAATGTATTTTAAACATTTGTATATTGTAGTGTTAGTAAATTGTTTAAATAGTGATAAATTGTTGTCTTATTGGTGATGGGAAAAAAGTATTGTCTTTATACCTGTTTCTAATGTTATATTCTCAGATTCCCAAGAAGAAATTTAAGATCCGTTAGAAATTTATTAGATTTAACTAGTAAAACAAATATCTGATTAAATTGTTTGTATTCCACCATGATGTGGATATGTTGGGGTTTATTTTTCCTAGGGGTAGGTTTTCTAAATTTGTCTAAAACCTTTATATTTTCCGTTCTATTAAGATTGTTTCTTTCAATCTGTTGGTAACAAGTACAGTCTGTGGAGAGAATGACCTAGTGCCCTAGAGAGTGACCTTTGTCTGTTGTTGTCAATTGACTTTAGTGCATTAAAATTTTACAAAAATATGTTGTTTAGCTACTAGATATGGGCAAATAAAGAAGATTAGTGTATGAAATTCCAGTCGAAATTTCAAGCATTTTAGTACATAACAGATCAAAGATATGACATTTTAAGTGTATTACTGAAAAATACTTATTTAAAACATTGTATTTGCAAAAACACATGATTCTCGAAGTGATATTCAGCTCAAAGCATCAAAATATATTAATTTAAGACGTTTTATATTAACCGGTTTAAAAACGCGGAATATGAATGATTTAAATTTGCTTTTAATCGCAAGCCTGAAACTTTTTTTTTAAACCTCTATAAAAATAATATACGTGTGCAACAGACTTCTCACAAGTTTAACGTGGTGAAATAATGAACAGTTCATGATCACTTTAAACAGATTTTATCTCTGCACCAAATTATAAACAAACTTTAAATACCATCAACATATCTGTAAAAAGATTACATGTATGAGTCGATCCTGAGTCGATCGATATACAATTAACACTGTGATTACCAACTTGGGCTGGCAAGAAGACGAAATTTTCTGTGATATTTTATATCTTTGTTTAGGATTAATGAGTCAAGATAAAGATTTATCTTTAATTAAATAATATTCATGCTTAAAAAGAGAAGGCGCTAAGTTACATCTTGATCTGGCCACACAAAAAGCCGTTTCTTCCTTGTGATCTATTTTTATATATAGAGAAATATATTTTTTATGATTCTTACCAATAGATATGAATATTCCCGATTTTAGCTATTATTTCTGTGGTCTACCAGATTAAAAGTGTAACTTACCTCCCGCAAGTTTATCTACAATATAAGATATAAGAGAGATCCTCTGTATATTACAAACTTATGTACAAACGTATTATACCTATAGTCGTGTCGTGTATACAAACTAGTTAAAAACTTTGAAAATTTCAATATCCTTTTAAATGATCTTTTGTATGATTATAGTTGTTTTAGATTTAGCAAAATTTCTATTTCTAAACAATTTTTAATTGGCCATAGTTATGTGTCTAAAACACCCTTTTTTCTATTCAAAAATAGAAAAGACTATTTCCCTTACACAAAAAATATAAATACTTGAATGAAAAGTAAAGAAAAAAATGTAGAAAAAAGTGCAACTTATTAAAATTCTATGCTTGAACTTCACAAAATAATAAAACGACATAAACAAATAAAACCTTAAAATATTTACATAGTAAATAGTTTTACTCTTAAATAACCAAACAATAACACACTTATAACTAAAATGGTAATAGTAATAAAATTACAATAACAACAAAAACAAATGGACTATAATACTACTAGAAATTTGTTTCTACAACAATTTAAATTGTATTCGTACATATGTAAATGATATGCTAGTTTTGTTATTGTTTTAATATATATATTTTTTTCTTTTTTGTAGCTGATCGTTGAATATTAAAATTAAAAAAAGACACACACACAGCAGAAAAAAATATGTTGCAGCATAACTAAAAAGTATCTGTTAAATACAACAGAAAGCAAAAGGAGAAATAACAAAAAGCAACTTAACAGAGATCCCAACAACGAAAAGCAAAAGCAACAACAGCATATGTTGCTATCAGCAGGCAATATAAACATGCTAGTGTTCGTGACTGTTGTACTGTAAAATGTTATTTGCTTTCTCAGCGAGCAACAATTGCTCGTTGTATATTGTACAAGTTGTCGAGTAGCAATTTAAACTTAAAGCTAAGTTTAACAAATATTTGTTGTTGTCTGTTGGCTTCTTTTTTTTTTTTTTCTTAAAATTATAGAAAAGTGTCTGCATATACGAATAAATGACAACAAAACTAGTAAATAACAACAATAAGAAAATATATGTTGTTTTTGTTATTTTCTTAACATTTTGCTCAATTTGACTTTTGGTTGGCTGTTTGGTTGGCTCTGTATCTATATGTATGACAGCGACTTTGACTTTGGCTTTAAGCTCTTATGTTAAGCATGCGCTTTCTGTTTTGAGTATAGAGTTTGATATTTTTATACAGTATTTTGTTTTTGTAGTGCGTATAATGATTTTAGTTGTAAGTCGGGAATAAAACTCGATCAACGAGCGTCTTCTAGTCACAGTTTACCGGTTGCCTTCTGACCGATCAATCGATCGTTTTGAAGTGGTCTTAACTATTCAAGTGGAATTAAAATAAAAAAATTAAATAAATAAACAAATAAAACCAATAATAAACCAAAGAAACAAAAGGATATTTTTGTGGATTATTAAATTAATTTGAAAAAAAAAATCAATAATAAAAATCATGTTTAAGTTTGTGTGTTTATTCGCCCTAGTGGCAACCTCTGCCGCAGCCAGCCATCAAGCCAACGAGGCTGACAGTCTATTGACAAGTGCCTTAAGAATGGTTAAAGATTGTGGTGATCGTTCAGTTGTTTTATGCTTAAAGGTAAGAGGGATATATTACAACATCTTCCCCACAACAAAGACAAAAAAGTGACAATTATTTAAAAAGAAAAAGTATGATTTAAAAATAAAATTAATAACAAACAAAAGTAAATAAACCTAAAATGATTAAGGACGATTGTGTTAAATGAAACCAAGCTCTTGTTACATTTGTTTGTCATCAACAGGATAATAGTGTTATATATTTATTTGTTGTTGTTTGTCATTCTTGGTATTTGATAAAGTGCTAATTTATTAGAAAACTTTGTAGACTTTGATTCTTAAGTATAAAAATAGAATTTCTAAATCACTTAAAATAAAAAACATGGTGTTTAATGCTGAAAATCAAATTTTAATGAAAATTTTTGTATTATAAACCATCTGCCAAGTTAAAACGCATATAAAATATCTTCTTAACAAAGTGTTGAAAAGTTTAATTTATCTTAAATAAATAGTAAAACATGAAAAGAGATACAAAATAAAAAACACAAATATTTTAAGTGCAGAAAGTTTTAAAAGCAAAGGATAAATAAAAGATAAATTAATTCCATTTAGTGTTATTAATATGAAAAATTTTAATTTCTATGTTTTCTTGAAAATTTGTCTTCTTTCTGCAACACTTCAAATTTGAAAAGCAAATAACATTTTTAACCAACATTTTAAACCAACTTTTTCCCCATCTCAAATTTTCATCAAAAATTTTATTTTACCTATTTTAAAATAACTTTTTAGATAAATTTCTAAAAATCTAAGATTTTGGCTTAAATTTGCATTTTTTTAAATAGAAATGGTTTTGGTAGAAATGTTGCTGTTGCATTTTTGTTTTGTTAAAAATTTAATTTCAGTTATTAATTTGAAATCCATTTTTTTAACATCAAGAATTTCGTACAATAAAATGCAACACTTTTGCTTTGAAATTTAAAAAAAAAAAAAAACTGCAATAGGGCAACATTTTGCATTGAAAAATTTAATTAATTATTGTTAAAATGAAGAAATATTTAAAAATTTACATCACGTATTTACACATATAACATATTCTACATTTTTCGCCTTGATAGTGCAAAAAAAAAGGTGCTACAATTATGCAGTGATATTGTATTTTTTCGAACAAAATCCTTAAGAGAGCAACATTTTGTAGTTTTGGGCAAGCATTTTTTTGAAATAAAGCTTAATTTTCTTTTCTGTTAAAAATGTTACCCTCAGTCAATATTTTGGAACGAAAATAGCATTAAATGTATAAAATATGGCAAATGTTTTGTTTAAAGTTTCAGATTTTTTTTTCATAAAATTAAATTTTTGTTAATATTTTGAATATTTTTAAATATTCAGACAACGTAATCTTAAAAAAAAAGTGCAACATTTTTACGATGACCATGAATTTCTAAACAAGATTCTTAAAAAGGCAACATTTTGTACTTTTGATCTATTTTTAATTGTGTTTCTTAAAGTTTTTGTTAAAAATTTTAACTTTGTTTTACCCTGTACATTAGTTTTACACATAAAAGTGTTGTATTTTTTAATAGAACAGAAAAAATTTAATGCAACATTTTTAATAAGGTTATGTTATATGATGAATTAAAAAAATTTTTGTCATGGAAAATCTACTAATATTCTATTGAATTAGCAATATCTTTTGTTATTAATTTACAAAGACTTAATAAATTTGTTACATTGATTTCCTTTTCTATAAAAAATTTATACTATTATTATTTTACATCAATTTCGAGACAATTTTCTGAGAAGTTGTACGTAAACTTAATAAATTAAGGTGAAATAAATGAAAATTCCCTTTACTTAGCTGCAATTAAAAAGTATTCAATCATAAATATTGAATACATGTTTACATTGACATTTTGCATTGAAAACATTTTGCGCAAAGTGTAATGTAAAGAAAATGTAAACTGTATACATGCATGTGTAGGTACATTCACTAAATTAAGTTGAATTTATCAAAAACACTTTTCTTAGTTTCAATTAAAATAAATCAATCGTAAACATTGAAAACATTAAATGACATTTTACATTGAAAGAGTTTTGTATAAAGTGTAATATAAACACTTTTCTTAAATTTTAAGAAAATCAAACTTGTTTACATTAATTGATTGACATTTTACTTTGATACAATTGTGTATAAAGTGTAATGTAATGGGTAATTTTAATAATTGACATGTTATAGAGATAAATTGAATTGAAATTTAATATATGAAATTCACTTAATTTACACGATGTCAAATAATAGGCAGTTATAAATGTTATATAAATTACATTACTATATCAACTTTTTCCATGTAAAATATGTATACATTTTATAGTTTTCAAATTTATATATACTTTTATGAAGTTTAACATTGATTTAATGTATTATTTACGTTATTGTCGTTACTTGTTGTAAAATAAGCAATAAAATTTATCACTTTACCTTGAGTAAAATAAAAAGATGCGAACTTAAGGGCGTTTTCTTTACTATCGCAAATATTACCTTAATGCTGCCGCCTTTTATACATAAAAATATTGCAGCAGAAATATAACGTCTTTAAATTATACGAAAAACTTTTTTTAAAAAGTTATTAAAAACGTGTTTTTTTTCTTTCCTACTGGTATTTTATTCATATTCCTTTTTATTTTTCCCCCGACAGGAACGTGCTCTTCATTATTTCGATAGTGAAAATGGTGATGTCAAATTGACCGATGGCATTTCTCTGGTAAAAACCGATGATATTCCCGTTGGACGTTCTTTAAATGATGTTGTTTTACCCGAAGATAATGATGCACGTGAAAATGAAGTTGATACTTTGTTGGTCGAACGTATTGCCCGTTTCTTTGGTACACACACTTTGCAATTCAAAGTACCCAAGGATTCCATTCAAGATATGCAACGTGCCTTAGAAGAATGTAAGTATTAAATATATATAAATACAAAATGTATAATAAATACCCCAAGTGTCAAAAGTTAGTAAATGTAATAATTTCTTATAATTTACATGAACTTTTATGCTATGTAAAAAGATGCCACCTTAGAGTTTTAGTTAAAAAGAATTTCAAAAATTAAATTTTTGTCTGTATTATTAAAGAATATTAATGTAGGTTATGGTTGCTGTCAAGTAAGAAAAAAAATCCTGTTTTTATTTATATTTGTTGGTTTTTGTTAACACAAAAAAAAAAAGCTTTAAAATATGTTACGATTAAAGCCTGATTTTGCTTACTTTCAGCACAACTTGTGTGTGCAGATGTTTGTTTTTTTTTTTCTTCTGTCTTTTGATATATTTTTTTGAGGTCAGTGTAACGGATAAATTAATTTCTTTGCTTTCATCTAAACAAGTCTTAAGTTTAGAGAGAAAAAAAATCTTTTATTGGAGACATCTATGAGTGGCTTTCATCAGTGCTTTAGTTTTAATTTATTAATTAGAGTTATTTTCAATTAAATGCATTAGCAATAATAGGCAACTATAAATGACACCATTTAGCCTCATTAAATTTTTAAAATATTACGGTATTTAGAAGCTAGAAATATTTTCAATATAGAAAAAATCGCAATGAAATAACTAAGAAATATAAAAATTTAGAAATTTATATGATTTTCATGTAAGATAATAGTTTAAGTAACAATAATTTTGGAACATTTTATAATATCCTCAAAAAATTGTTTAAAAATAAACATTTTGCAATAGTTTACATTATAAGTAAACAAAATAATATGATATCTAATGTAAACAATATATATTACATCATTTATATAGTGTAAACTATTGAAATACATATGAATTATAAGTCAGCTATACGCCAGAAAGATTCAATTTTAGAGTTGGCAAACATTACTTATTGACACCATGTAAAGATACTAATGTACACTGTTAAAATACAAAAATAGAAAATTTGCAATTAATGCTATTTTACATTATGGAAGTCAAAGTAAAAATGATTTTAAACGTTTTTTTTTTTAACAAATTTAACAACAATAATTTCAATACTCGACACAATTATTTAATTTCTTGACAACATGTAAAATAATGTAAAAAAATACTAAAACATTTAATTTAAAATTTATATTATTGAAATAATTAATTTTGCTTTACTTTGTGTAAAGGTAATTAAAAAGAGATTTCCTTTGTTGATAAAACTCAATTTTTTATTTAATTATTGACATTATGTAAAAATAATGTTACATTATGTAAATTATACTTTACACAATGTAAATTATATAAGACTTATCGAAAATCGTTTAAATTATGTAAAGCTGATAATAATAAACTCCCATTTGAAATATTTGTTTTACATTCTTTGAATGGGATAAATTATGATTTTTTTTTTAATGTTCTCTTTTTAATTTACAGATACAAATACTTTTGATTCACTTTGATTTTTTCTAACTTTACATATATTTTTTCATCATCACTTTACGCAAATCAAAATTTACATTACGTAAATATTTCCTTACATAATTCTTTATATTACGTAAATAATTCTTTACTTTCAGGATTTGAATAAACAAATATTTTTGTTTTATTTTGAAGTTTTTTTTCTACATTTTTGACATGGTGTAAAAATAGAAATCATCAAAAATCATAACACTAATATAAAACTTTATACCAAACTGAACTTGATACTAAAAACCCTTCTTGATATGGGGGTAAACTAAATCAGTTTTCAAAAAAATCATGTTAATATTTTGTTCATTTTACAAATAATACAATTTCTTGCATAATTTTCAATATATCTAAAATGTTACATACATATTTTTCTTAACAAATAATCAAATTCAACAATTTCATTCTCCACTTAAAGTTAGTAAACTATTGTAAACAATATTCATTTAAATTGTAAGTTTATTTTTAATGTAAAGGTAAAAGGCTTTCATATTGTTTACATTGTGTTTGTATGACATATTTGATTCTTATAATTTTACTCGTAAATCTCATTTCAACATATAACTGTAATTCATATGCATTATATAAAAATTAATTTGAAAAATACAAACGTAAAGGAAAAAGTTTCAATTAACATCTTACAATCCAAAAAAAAGAAAAGAATCTGATATGAAAAACTTAAAAATTCTCTGCAGTTTCTATGCCTTATTTAAAAATTTGAATATCAAAACAATTCCCAAAATTGCATTTAATATCATAAAACTAATTACAGATTTTTTTTTTTTTTTTTTGTAAGTTTTAAACAAATAAGAAAACTTTATCGACAAATTCAATGAGTAAGATATACAAAATTTTTAACCTCAAGTATAAAAATGCTTATATGTAATTTTAATTAAGTTTCAAAAGTAAAATTTCCCAAAGGATCTAAAAGAGTAAAGAAACATAGCATATGAATAATAATTGAGTAAATTTATTTTACATATGTATGTATATGTTTACTCAATATGATGACGTTAATAATAACTTAAAATAGTTATAATTTTCCAGACTTTTTTATTTAGTATGTAAATTTTTTTAATAACAAATTTTTAAAAGTTTAACAAGTCTTCAAAGAAAAAAAATAGAAGAGAAAAATATTCAAACTACGATAAAATAGTAAGTGATGAAAATTGAATGTCAAAAATTTCATAAAGTTTATTTTACTTAAGATTTAGTTTAGATGAATGTGGTTTAGAAAGAAAAATTAAATCCTTTGAAAATTCTTGTATGAATTTCAATATCATTGTTGCTTCAATCTGTAATCATTTTGTCCTTACTATTGTCACCGTATGTTAACATTTATGTTATATATGTTCATTTTTTTGATACCCTATGTAAACATTATTGATACCCTATGTAAACATTAGTGTCATGTATGTAATAGATTATTGTTTATTGCTTGATTTCATGCATACGGAGTACAATTTAGATTTGAGAAAGAAAGATCAATACAAACTTAAAACAACCAAAATCTTACCATTTTTTAAAGTTTTAAATTGTATTTGCTTTTAGTATTGGAAGCAAATCTTTCAACTACTTCAAATATTCCCTTAAAATTTTCAGTTTAAAGGACCAATATCAAATTTCCAAAATCTAAACAATCTTCGATCATGTTTGTGATAAATTTCTCTTACTATTGACACCAGAAGTGATCATTAATGTCATGTATGTAAAGGATGTGTTGGTTGGTTATAGCTTATGTAAAGTTTATAAATCCGACCACTTCCTGTTTAGAAATATCATTTTCAAACCCACTCGCTACTAAACGAGCAATCTAGCTTGTTATTTAAACATGTGTGTGCTTTAGAACATAGTCAATTGTCCCTTTTAGGGTGACATATAGTTCATAAAAGGCTTCTTCATTATTCTCTATTTCTGCCGCTAAGAAAGGAACAATAAAATGGTCTATATACAATAGAATCGTTGATGTAACTAGTTAGCTAACTATATATTCTAAATTGCTACCCAAAAACATTAGGGATATTTGTTATAAGAACTTTTACTATTTCTCAACCTTTGAAGCATTCATGTAATCAGCATTCTTAGGTATATTAACTTTTCTTCTCACCCTATTAATACCATATATAATCATTATGAATATATGTACAATTGAATTTTACTCTAGGTATAATAGACATTTAATAGTGTAATATTTATAGTCAATAATTATTTAGTTTAAATAATAAACTACTAACTACTTTTTAAGTAAAAAGAAAACAAATATTTAAATTACTTTTAATTATATTATGCTTCATTTAATTATATTAAATTGTTGATAATATGTTTTTATTACAACTACAACATGGCAAAACGTTTAAGTTTTACACTGCAAACTTTCTTTAGCTAAATATAGTCTAAATAAATTATAGTCATTTATTGGTTTATTTAAGCAAATAACAGTTTTAGAAACTATTATTTTTTTATAACCATAAAATTTAATATCAATAATGCCAATATTTTTTATAGTAATCAGTTGTTTACTTAAGTAGCTAAAAAAAATTCAATGACTGACTGTATAAATGTGTGCTATTTTAGCAATTTCTCTACGGTATGTAACTATTTTATAGTAAAAGTGCGAAGAGAATAAATTTCATTTTTTGTTTATTGACTTATGGAAGCAAAATGTTTTAGAAGTTTTAAACTAGTTAAATTATTCGACTGTAAAAGAATTCAATATTTAATATGTCTCTGGTAGTCTAACTACTAATAAGCTCAAAGACTTATAAACTATTTCATTCATTGTAAAAGCAAAACTATATTTTCAAGAATACTTTTGTTATATAACCTAGAGGACTTAGAATAAAATTTAACAATTAGCTTTTGATATACCCCCGGTAAATGCTAATATATAATATTGACAACAAAGAAACTGTTATATGCTTGTAATAGAAAAAAATTGTCAAAATTTCCTTTTAGTATTAATAAAAATTCTTTAAAACTTATACAGATTTAGTAAAATATTGCAAATGAATTAGCAAATTGATTTCAAAAGTTTCTGCTAGTAATTTTATTGATTTTGCTTTTCAATCCGGTTGCCAAGTAATCAATTTATTCTGTACTTTCACAACACTAAACAGTTTTCAAGTTATTTGTGTCAATTAAAAACTTATATGGTATTTTTAATTGTGCTGGTAACGAACGTGTTATAAATTAATGCAATTGTGATAATATATTATGGAAATATGAAAGAATTTATTTATTTATAGATAATATTTTAAAATGTTTAATAATTGAAAAATATGTTGAAAAACATACTTATATATAAAAGAATTTATAATAATCAATTGATATTTAAATAAAAAAATAGAAACAAATAACATAATTCATTTAAATTAATTTAAAAAAAAACGTGAAATAGTTATGAAATTTACCGACTACAACTACTACTACTTAGTAAATCATTTGAACTTTCTATCCGGCACGAAAGAACCAACAATTTTTGTTAAATTTTTGGAAGGACCAAAACTATAAATGGTTTATAAAAGGCTGATTTAAGTATTAAAATAACCAAATCCTGCTCGAAGTATCAAAAATAATTTGTAAATTGTAATTTAAAATGGCTTTTAGTATTGAGAACGAAATCTACTTTAGATTAACTATAGAAATCTTAGTGTTATATATCTCACTTTGTATAAAATTACTAATTCAAAGGACCAATATGCGAAAATATAGAAAATATTTATAATTTTATTTCTTGAAAATATTTCAAGAAATTTGATACATTCAAGATGATTTTGAAATAACTAAACAATAGTTTTAGCTAATTATTACTTTAGTTCGAAGGATCTACTTAAAATGATCCTGCAGTTTTTTTTTTTAAATTTATGACCATTTAATTTTTTGTTAAGCTCACTAGTTTTTAGCAAAAGTATTGCCAAATCGAACATTTAATGATACAAAAAACGGTTACTTGATTACGACCTATGACAGGAACATATTGAAATTGAGTTCTGAACTGTCATCAAAAACTCCTGAGGACAAAATACTAAAAGCGATTGGGAAAAATTTCAAATCCTTTCGGTATTTAGTACTTTCGATTTAAGAGAAGAACAGTTTAATATAAAGTAGTGTCGAACAAACGCATACAGCAATAGACAGTTGAGTGGTTAGTTAACAGAGCAAAAGAGAAACATTTCAATAGATTGGTAAACAGATAGCAATCTCATACAAAGAAATTCGTGTGACATCATTCAAATAAGCGTATGTACATGTAAGCGTACATGTGTTTGACATGCACAATTTTAAAGCCTTTAACTGGGGCTAGAATTTTGAGCAAATGTACAATACTGGTTTAAAGGTAAAAGTAACAAAATACTTACACTTTCCAACACAAAAAAATGTATAATAATGATATTAAAAGGTAGTTCTAAAGTTAAATCATTAAATTAGTCTTACATAAAAAAATGATTACTTTAATTTTCATTAAACAACAATTGGCTAGCGCAAAATATGCTTTGAAACAATGATTACAAATCCATTAAAAATGTATATAAAAATTCTATTATATTTTTATTTTTCCCATACATTTTCAGAAAAAACCACTCATAACAAACAAAATGTTTAATGACTTATTATATTTCTGATTTCTTTGCAGCTCGCGGCAAAAAGAAGGAAAAGAAGAAGTACTTGATGCCCTTGTTGTTGCTCTTCAAATTGAAAATGGCCGCTTTGTTGCCTTTGGCTATTGGTTTCTTGGCTTTGTTGTCCTTCAAGGCTTTAGTCATCGGTAAGATTGCTTTGCTCTTGGCCTCCATTATTGGCTTGAAGAAATTGTTGGAAAAGAAGGAAAACTATGAAGTCGTCTCTCATCCTCATGCTGCCCACTACGATGAACACAGTTATGGACGTGCGCTACGTGATGCTCACAATTTAGCCTATAATGCCTATAAGAATTAGATAGATGTTCAATATGCTAATTCAATGAACATCAAAACCAATTTAAAGCTATTATTATAAACAAAAAAAGAAAAGAAAAAAATTACAATTACCTTGTGAAACAAAGAGTATTGTTTTATGGATGATATTCTATGTTTTGTTGTATTTGTTTTTTTTTTTTTTCTTTTTTTGGTAAACAAAATTGATTTAATGTTTAGTAATAATTTATATATATATAATTTTTTATATGTATATTTATTTGCTTATACGTTAATATCTAAGAGCCTCTGGGAGTGCAATACATCCTGATTTTATTTAATATTTTTTATTTTATATAATGTATTTATTTTATTTATTTTAATTTATTTAGAAAAATTAAAAAAAAAATGTGAAGAAAAAAACAAATAATTTATTTATTTATTGCAAAAAAAAAAAATTAAAATATTTTAGAAAATGCCATGACTTTTCAATAGATTTATAAAACAATAGATTTTGTCACAGCTGCAATGGAAAAATAGATGACAATTTAAGAAGTTGAAAAAAAAAACGTTTTAAATATATTTACACATATATACATAGAAATATTTAACAATAAGTTTTTACCAAAACTATTTTTAAACATAATATAAATTGCTATTAAAGACACACTTTATTTTGATTGTATGTTGCAAACTACATTGCTTTACTAACACACAACAAATTTTCTTTTTATAACTAAATTTCTTCTTGACTTGTTACTAGAAAATAGCAAATACAAAATAAATGCATCTTTCGTTTTCTTTTCTATTTTTTTACTTTCTTGTGCATAAAATATTTCTTTATGCTGTAAAGCTAAATCCTCAATTCTAGTTTGACTTTCATTTTTTTTATATATACATATTTGTAATAGTTTTCTATCTTTATTCTAACTTTAGAACTAATGTTTATCTTGAAGAGTTCAACAACTACCAAATACATTTTATTTTAGCTTTTCTATACTTAAATAAGAATTATTAATAGTTTCAAGAAATTCACTATCTATATTTATATTTAAAGTGAATTTTATATTTTATACATACATACATTTGTAATTCTATTCAAATTTATAAAATAGACAAAGAATTTTCCATTTATAAGAATATCATAGTGAAAAATTTTTGCATTTAATATAAATAATTTAAATTTAAGTTGTTTTTTTTTTTTTTTT
>JACGTJ010015820.1:0-14229 GCA_014858695.1 Chrysomya rufifacies | reverse complement strand
AAAATCCACAATTTTGAAGAATTTTAGCACATATTTTGTTATTAATATGAAACAGAAGAAGCTACAGTTATGAAATTTGAGGTATATTATTAAATAGGTAGAGTAAAGGTTGCAAACCAAAAATGGGCGTGCCACGCCTACTTTTCCGACCACCTCCCATATAAGCCTAAATAGAAAAATATGGAATTTCTCTGTTACATCTTAACATGAATACCACATTTGTATGGATAAATGGACGTTGCCCGCCCACATTTTGCTCAATTCAGCATTTATTTTATTTAACCTCTTTTGATGGTGGGTATCAAAGATTCGACCAAGTCGAATATAAACTTACTTGTTAGTTTTTGTTACTTTTTATAATTTAAGTTCTTTTTATAGATTTTGGTAACTATTTTTGTTGTTTGTATATTTTTCAGACTTTGGTATCTCTTTCGCCCATGAACTTTTTCTCATACTCTTTTTACGTATGACTAAATTTTCTCTTCGAAAAGTTTCGGTTTCGCTTCATTTTATTTGTAAGTTAGAAATTGGTAGCATAAAATTTTTCGTTGTTAGTTTATGTCGCACAGATATGTACATCGAGCTTATGTGGTTGCGAAGTAAGAATTACAAATATCTACTAATAATGTTGTGGTGTGATGGTTAGTATGTACCAAAAATTAAATGTTCGATACGTCACAGAATGAAAAAAATCACACTCAAATTCCTAAACTAATTCATCACATACCCATGCCAAATCGACAACAGTTTTGATTGTTTTGTAACCGATCACAATTTCGGTTCTACTAATAATGGTGTGGTCCGATGTATAGTTTCCAGAAAAGATTGCAGGTTTGATAACCCGCCAAGACAAAGAAAATGTTTTACACTTTTGAATTAGAATGCATAAACCTTTTCACCACAGCTGCACTGAAAAAAGTGAAAAGTGTTAATTAAATAAAATTTTGCAATCAATTTTAGAAAATTCTCTTAAATGTTATAAATTAATCCATTTAATAAAGCAGGTAATTGAATTTCCAACTTTCATTTAAATTGTTATATCAAATACCATTAAACGTAGAAATTAATACAAAACAATAAAACATTCAAAAATATTTCCATTTAAAAGATTAAAAATGAAAATTTGGTATTTCTTTCAAACACTTAATTATTTTAATTAATTATTTTAATTAATTATTTTAATTGGAAATATTTCTAGTGATTCTAGGTAATTGATACGATCAATTTGCTGAGGGCTGTAGATTCAATTACCAACTTTATTAAATGAATTAAATTATTATACTTTAAAACATTTTATTTAATTGATTTTAAAATTTTATTCAATTAACACGATTTTTTCCAGTTATTTTTTGTGTAGATTCTTATATCGATAAACATATCTCATAATTATGATTCCTTATAAGAACGAAGATATGATTTATCAACAAATTGTAGCATCTAACGTTAGAAGCACAAAAACAAGCTAAAAGTTAGGTCAACAATCATGGGAAAATATGTTGTTAAACTGTCTAACGTATTAAAAGATTTCGAACATTTTTGGTGTCAATTTAACAACCCAGGTCGTTCAAATCTATTTTATTAAGTGTTTAAGTTTAAATCAATGTTATTTAAATATAGAAATCTTAAGAATTTTAAGATTATATTTTATATATTTTACATAATCTTTTAAATTATACAACAATAAACTAAGTAATGAAAACTATTCTTTATCAATAACTAAAAAAAAACAACTTGACAAACAATTGCAGTAGCAAAAAATATGCAACAAAATAATGAAAACAGTTTGTTTTAAAATTTAATATTAAATCAAGCATATACAATATTTCAAAGATGTGACAGATAATTTATTATAAATAAAAGATTTTCCTTTCAAAATCATATACAATTTTTATTTAAAAAGAATTTTGTAAGATTTTAAAAGATTGTTAAAAATATATTTTTTTTTTTTGGCAAAAATATATTAGAAGAAAGAGAAAACGAAAAAAAAAATCACTAACAAACAATTATTCAAACTGACAAGTACAAGAACATATTTATGTCTCAAATAAATTGGTTAAAATAACAAAAGACAACATTCACAACATCAATCACAATTTTACAGATGTTTGTTATTTTTCGTTTTAAAATTTGCTACAAGAAACGATGTAATTTTTGAAAAAAAATAAGTTAAATACATATATTTTTTCTAGTTCCCTGCAAGCTTTTTTAAAATATTCTTCGAAATAGCTTTCGAATTCGTCACGCTTTGAAGTTGAAATGAAGATTTTCAGCAGTTTTGTAACAATAATTTTACTAGTAACATATTTTTAATCTTCCAGAAGTGTCCACTGTTACCCCTATTGGAAGTCGTTTTGGCAACTGTAACAGTTATCAACCCTAACTCTAGAATAAGAAAGATTGAAATCTTATTCAACTACTAAACAAATCGCAATAGTTACTCTATAATGTTTAAAAGTAGAAAACGATAAACATTACAGGAACAAATTTCTTATGAATCGAATTTTAAACATTACAGAATATTTTTGACAATAGAAAAAGAAGAAACAGAAAAGATATATTTTCAGTGTTATAAATTTAGTTATTATGAATTACACTACATTACTAAATCGTTACGCAAAAAGAACTATCTCTTAGTGGCACACTTCTTTGAGAACCGAGATGCTAAGTAGATACGAATTCGATACATGAACATATGAACATCTGGAAGTGACGATATAGTTGCAATTTCAATACGAAATGCTGGCAGGGTTATTTTATAATGCATACATGTACAACTACACCTTGTTTTAGTATTTTGATTTCAAACTAAGTTATAACAAAAAAAAACTTGCTAACAAAAATTGCAATACCATAATCTGAAAAATCATAAAATAAAATAGTATATTGTTTGTTACTAACAATATTTACACAAGCTTAAAATAAAAAAAAAATCTCCAAATACAGCACAATTTTATTTCCCCCCAAAAAAGGAAACCAAAGTTGCAATAAACAATGAAAATTGTGCAAAAATTGCACTTTTTTTCAAATATTTTGCAACATAAATAAATAGCATTTTTTCGGATATTGTCTAGTAAATACACATATTAAAAAGTTTACAACAAAAAACAAGTTAGAACGCTATATTCGGCTATGCCGTATCTTATATACTATTCACTTAAGTTTTCTAAGAAGCAGACAAATTTGAAGTGAAAAATTTAAGTCTTTAACTTTTCTTAAAGGCTTTACTAATACAAAACAAAGATTTAAATACATTTGGTGTGTGTGTATGTGTGTCTGGTTATTAGCTAAACAAAAACAACTTTTATTAAGAATTTAAAGAATATCTTTTCACAATAACTCTACTAAATATTGACCGATTTGAAAAATTTCAAAAACTGAATTTAAAGAAAAACTACGAGTTATTGGAGTAAGTATTTCAAATAGGCGATGAAAAATCACCTAATCTGTTCTCACCTCCAGATGGCCGAATACGGTAAAATGTTGCATCAAAAAATCAATAAAATTTTCAGTGAAACAATAAAGTCTCTATCTTTTAAATAGAAACTTTATTGAAATACATATTTCGATATTTTTGAACTCACAATTCAGAAATATATAAACTTTATGAGGTCTGAGATGGAAAAAGCAGAAATTACAAACGGAATGACAAACTTAAATATACCCTATCACTATAAGTAAGGGATATAAAAAAAATATTGCAAACACAAAAACTCGAGAAAAATCAATAACATAAAGAAAACTTGTGAAAAAAGAATGGTTGCTAGTTTTAAACACAACAAAAACAAATAAGAAAGACTTTGAACTTTTAAGATGTATACAAACGAAAGAAGAATAGAAAACTATTCGAAGAAAAGACTGAAAACTGAAAACAGAAACCAAATTCTTTAAGTGTCCTTTACACAGTAAAATAACAATAACAACAACATATGTACATTTTCACAGAACATAGAAAGATCTAAGGATTTGTATATGGAAATAAGATAAGGGATGTTTATTAGGGTGGATTGGGAATAATTTTTGAAATACCTAAAATTTTTATCTCATTATTTGCTATAACTAGGCGGTTAGTATTTGTTTTCAAAATATGGGTACCTATTCCTTCCTTATTTACCGTTATATACTTATATCATTTCTCAAATTTTACCCATGTTACTACAGAAACGTGACCACCAATTGGTTTTTGTTAAAAAGCGAGACTTGACTAATTGAAAAACTAGATTCTTAGCAAAATTAAATGCAAAAGCTTAGGTTTGAATAAAAGAGATATATTCTTATATTCAGTTATTAGATGCTTAAACTTATAGAACTCACTGTGACAGTTTTATCCAATTCAATTCTTGTATCCAATTCAATTCTTGTATTCTTGCCTAAGTCCTTGTACAAGGAACGGTGACCTTAGGCAATCATCTAATCTGTATACGAGACAATTTTCACTAAGGGGTAAACTTTAAACTTAGAAAAGAAAACCGGTGCAGAATCCAACACGTGATAGATTCGTTGGACATATTAATAGTTTCTGCTTCCGGTATTAACAAACTTAACCTTTAAGTAAACTTGTCATTGGTGAGTCTAATTGACACCAGACTGCAATTTTTGAAATCTTATTTCAGAACTATTTTATTTTTTTTTTATTCAATATATATATGGTCCTAACAGGATTTGATTTTCTGACATTCTCTAATGCTCAGACAGTCTCTTTGACTTATAGTCTTGGATGGTCTAATTTGTCATTAGCTAGCATAATACGTCACATGAACTTAGAGACCGCTATTGGAACAGATAATAAGTGCTAAAACTTATTGATCCTTCTATACACTTTTGTTCTAGTTCTTTAACAGGATTAGTTAAAACGAATGGTCGTATCTAAAGTGATGGTACTTTAATAGGAAATCTTACCGGTACTTTTGGGTTAATTAATACAAATGTCATGCTGGTCATATATAAGGTAGACGTACAAACCTCAATTTTGTTGGTATCAAATTTCATCGCCGTAATTCCGTTTAGGATGTATTATGACCAAATTTTACATTGCACGGTTGTACCATTCGAGCTCAATTTTAGTTTTAACAAACAGTCAGAAAAAATCCTACCAGCACCCAAAATATATATCAATCAATGCTAGACATTTACATACTGAATGATAAACCCTCGTTTGGTGGTATTGTAACAGTGTATAAAGCTTAAGTGTTACAATTCCGCCAAAAGAGGGATGTGTGATCATGTTACTCATACGTCATGCAAAACGTTTACCTCTAGTGACTGGAAGACATGAATAAACTTCATTAAATTTTAACTGAACAAAACCGGTTTATGATATATTTCGTTTGCTAATTAAAGATCATATTATATCGAACTCATTTTTACCATTAAGTTTGATTATTTCAAGAAAACTGCATAGATTAAGATTAATTTCTATTTAATCAAACGTGATTTACTGGATAAGAACAAAAGTATTTTCGCTAATTAGATTAAAAAAATCAAATTTAATATTTTACATAAAAATCGACAAATTATGAGAAAACAAAGCATATCATAATGAGTGAACTATATTTTGCTTTTGGACAAGAGAAATCTTAATTTAAAATAAAAACCGGCACCTACACTTTTTCATGATTATTAATTAAGATATTTTTTCTGTGATTCAAACGAATACAAACATTTTAACATTAACACACTTTTTGATATTGTTCAATTTAAAGTTCTGTTATTTTGTATATTGGTAAGAATTTCTTTCTATTTTTTTTATTGAAAACCCGTCCTAACACAAATGCCTATTTCTCGATTTAAACTGGCAACGACATTTTATTGAATTTTAATTTTTATGTGAATTTATGATTAGGAAAAATATAAACATTTTTTTTAAATATATTAGCATACTTTTTAATATTTTTCTACGTCAAACTTGAAGGTTTAAAAAAAATTACCATTTGATGAAAGCGTAAAACATGTTTTCATATTAATTTTTTAAAAATTATACCCTACAATCACTATTGGTGTGCGGATGTATATAACATCGAGAAAAGAAATACCGAGATATCCATCTTAAAGTATAACGTTCAGTTTTGATTCAATTTTTAAGTCGATTTAACGATGTCTGTGCGTTCGTCTGACCCAAAATACAGGTCGGAGTTTTAAAGCTATCGCCTTCAAATTTGTCATGAATTATTATTTATATATGAGTATAATTTATTTTAATTTAGTACACTTTTTAGTAAATCTAAACTTATGTTCCATATTTCACTCCAATCGGCGCCTTAATTCACCTAGTACTCATACAAATGCTTTCCAGAATTGAAATTTAGAGCATATAACATATATGTATTAGTGATGCATTTCACTTGAATCAGTAAAATATTTTAAAAACTATTATTGAACCTTTATGTGTTATAGGGTATCATATAGTCGTGCTCGACCAACTAAAGCACACTTACTTGTTTTTTCTTTAATTTTTAGTTAGAGATAAGATCTAAGAAAGAATAGTTTGATCAAAATAATTTCGAATCACTTCTGATTAAATGTTTATTTTTTGCCTATAAAACAAATCATTGTGTGTCATTCTATGTCTGCCACAATGACACTGAAATTCATAAAATTATATACTTTGGAATTAATAAAAAAATGAGTTTATTAAATGCAAATTATTGTATTGATTTCTACACATAATTTAGCTACCACAAAAGGAAAAAACTTTTGCAATCATATCAAAAATATTGAAATCAATAAAGATTTGATTTGAAATGTTCACGAATTTCAGGAGGTATAAAAAATTGTTCAGTTAATCTTATTCGGCAAAAATTATATAAAAAATTATATATAGGCTAGCATAAATTCCTTGTGATGTGTAATCGAAAAGACCTTTTAAGTAGCATTTCAAAATAGCAATACAATTTTTTGTAACTCTTCAAAAGTTTCGATACAAAACGGATATATAGCCAATATATGAAAAAAAGGAATTAGTTCAATGAAATCAAGAGTCAGATTTTTGAAATTTGTATCCAAAAATTATTGAATTTGTTATTCCGTTTTGTAACATGTTTAAATATGCCTCTAAGACCCCAACATTTATATATATTCTAGGTCCTGTTAGGTCACATCAATTCCATGTGACTTAATGTTCATTACTCCTTATAACTAAGGAAATATTTGCAAATATGTTCAATTTTGTATAAATAAAAAACGGGCATGGCTTCTGTCCACTTTCTATGTTATATAGGGCTAATTGATGGCGGACTTCAATATAATCTTACTTGTCCAATTTATAGTACACCAGTTAATCTATTAACTCAACTAAGAAGAGTGTACAGCCAGAACATTCACATCAATGGTACCGGGGGAAGTAATTAATTTATTAATTAACTTAATTAAGAAAATATCTTGTCATATCCTTTAAAGATATGATGAGTATCTTTAAAGGATATGACAAGATATTTTAAAGAAATATTTAGTAAAAAGTATTGAAAACATATAATGTTGCAATTATGTCCTAATTACATAATAATTAAAATCTATTACAAATTGATGGCACCTTAATATATTGACATATTTAACAACAAACAAAATAATAATAGTACGTGTTGGCTTATTTACTTTGTCTTACCTACATGTTCTTTACATGTAAGCACATTTTGAAAGAGAAAAAGGAAAAAAAAAAAACAGAAAAATATAAACATAGATCAATTCGTGTATTAGTTGAATGACTGCAAGATACATGATGGACAACCTGACTGAACATATTTAAGACCAGAAGATAATGTGGGGTGCGGCGTTAACAAAATGTTTTAGATTATCAAACATTCAATCATCTGTAGAATACAGGTTTTTTACTAAGTGTACTGGTTGAACTTTTGGTGGTCAGTAAAGTACAAAAAACAAACGACCGTTATAAAGAATTATTCTTTAATTTTATAGTTGAACATGTTTTTTTTTTATTTTTTTTTTATTTCGGCAATCATAAAATAAATGTTTGTCTAATTTATATAACTTTAAATATTTTCATAATAATATTTATAGATATTACAGTGCACTCGCGAAAATATAGACACTGGCAAAATTTATTAACTTGAAAAGGTTAACATCAATTTTTTTTACATTTTTTTCGAGAGACACTTCAGTGACCACAAAATGTAAGATTTTTTACTATATTCCTGCATCTAGATAAAATGTGTCGAAAACGTGAACACATTCGAAATATAAGAGGCCTCTCCAAGGAAGTTACTTTCTTATATTTTAGAAACAATTTGTAAAGATGAATTAAGAATTATTTAGAAGTCGTAAATCATTCGTGTAGTTTTGTTACAAATACCCAATACATTGTATAGGCTTTTGCCTTTAAACCCTGGATAACAAGTAAAAAATTAATCTAGGAATCAAATCTACATAAGAAAACGAAAATCTTGTCGGTGAAATAAATAAGCAGCTCCACCTGAGATATAGTTTAGTAGACCACTAAACTACATATCTTTGTTCCCTTGGTTCCTATAAAGAGCATAGGGTCTCAACACATATATGCCATTTCGATCTGTTTGAGGAATAGTTTTTGTTTGCCCCCAGTTTCTAAACTACAAAATTACACAATTGGATACCTTCGAGGCTATATATAAATTATGAAAGTTCTGAATGGATCGAGCTATATCCGTTAGTTCAGTTGGGTTCTTATAATGTCCAATATCGGTATACATATTAAATGAATTCATCTTTAATAAAGAAAACTGATACAGTTGAAAAGGGTAAATATCGATCGTATCATCGATGAACTCCTGGACAGTAAAGTTACACTTTTCAAGTACAATGACAAGCTCAAATATCGATATGTTATGTTTCATGCAACAGAATGAAATAATCAGTAAAAACAATACTTCACTGAATTGATCGCCTCTAAATCACATTTCAACGCACAGTTTTCCATTCACCCTCCAATATAAGGTTAATTTCACAATATTTTGATTTGATTTGTTTCAAAGATTCGATAGAATACAATGTAACATTGTTATTCCTTTAAAAACACATGTAAATTTCTGAAATATTTTCAGAAATTATAAATTTAGTTTTTAGCGTTAATTATGTTTATGTAAAATTACATTTGAATTAGACTGCAACGGTTGATTAATTAAAAAGCAAGTTTTTATTTATTTTGAAAAAAAAAATACAAAATAAAAATTATATATTTCTTAGGAATCAAATTACATATAATCGTTTATTTCTTGTCGCTTTATTATTTTATATCAATCATACATATATTAGATAGTATATTTCTTTACTGTTCTCTTTACGTATACATATAAATAAACATCTTACAATATAATACATATAATTTTCATTTAAAATTTACTAATACTCAACTAATATTATGAACAGCATACATGCATGTGCAATGCATTCATGTATGATATTATTATTTATTTTTTATCATTGAGTTGTAAGTATGACATTTAATTCCAACTGATTTCTTCTTCTAATATATTTACATATTAAAATTCTCACACATACATGAGTTCTTTACAGATGCGTCGTTTTATTTTTATGTTAATAGAAAACAAAATTTAAAAATTTTATTTTTTTTTTTAACCAACCATTTCACATTTTTTTTTTGTTAAATTTTTGTAAAATTAATGCAATGTAATTCTTGCTGCAACACGTATTTAACTTCTATTATAAGTTTTCATTTCTTACAATATTCATTTAACGTTAAGAGCACAGAAGAACAGCTAAAGAGCTAGAAGTTATTAGACAAATATGTCAAACAATCATTCATTACTTTCACATACTTACAATTCAGAGATTTTTAAACACTTTATTAAATTCAATATGTATTATATGTATATTAATACCCTACACCATCATAGGTACAGAGGGCTTAGAATCTCTTTTTTAATAGATTTAATTATGTTCATCCGTCTGTACAGCTGCGTTTCCATGTAAACCATGTGCGCAAAGTACAAGTCGCAGTTTTAAAACTATCGTCATCACATTTGGTACATATTATAATTTTGACCAAAGAACGAAACCTATCGATACTGATCGGTCCATTAATTATCATAGTCCCGCTAGAAACGTCCTCCCGGAATTGGCACTAATACCTATTAATTTTTTTTTTTAATTTGAGTATAGTTTATGGAAATTTAATACATATATTTTCAGATTTAAACGTATGTTCCAAAAAAATCGCCCCATTATTTCATCTATCCCATACAAATGTTCTCCCTGAATGAGGGTTTTACAGTGTAAAATACAGAATTTGCTATAAAAGTTATAGTTTTATAGATATTTTACTGAAATTTGACAAAGAACATGAAAAAGGACGAAGCCTTTTAAAATTGGTCATGAACGGTCTAATATTTTTGTAATAGCTCCCATACAAATGTACTAACACATTGGGGAATAATGTCTTTAACTCTCTTAAGTATGAGTTTATTTAAATTTAGAACACATAACGTTTCCGTACATCTAAACTTATGTTCCAAATTTCATTCTAATAGGCTTTTATTAGTTTTCTAGACCTCACACAAACGTTCTCCCGATATGAGAGTTTTACAGTGTAAAATGCTAAATTATATGGGGAAGGTAGCAGTTTCAAAGATATCTTACTAAAATTTTTCAAATGTTATTTTTTCTCCCAAGGCAAAGAGTATTAAAGTTGGTCATAATTTGTCAATTATTTTCCATAGCTGCCATGTGAATATTCTCACGAAAATGGGAATAATGACTATAACTCTCCTTACAAATGTATTAATTTATTGAAATTATGTATATTTATGCAGGTCTAAAAATATGTTCTAAATTTCATTCCAATCGATCCATTCCCCATACAAATGTCTTCCGAAATTGAAATTTATAACATATAACATTTATATATATATATTCGGTATTTCTCTTGGATCGTTGTAATATTTTACATAATAGTATTCTGCTCTAATGTTTTGTAGGCTGCCTTGTAGTCGGGCTTGACGCGCTCTTACTTGTTTTTCTATGTTACTTTTAGCAATAGTAACCTTTTTTTACAAATTGCATTTGGGTCTACTTAAAATATTAATTTTTCTTTATAGAGTCTTCTAGTTGTATGGAATTTTTATGTAATTTTGTTACTTACAAACAAAAAAAATGTTGCTCAGTATTTAAGCTTCTTTGTCTGTCTGCATACATTAAGTAGGTCATAAAAGGTATTAGGGTTTGTCCGTTCGCCTAGAACATCGAAAAAGCATCGATATGAATTCACCTGCTTCTTTTTAAAAGCTTTTTATTGTAATCTTATTACGATATGAAATTGTGTACAAAACAAAAAAATAAATCGTTTTCAATTTACCTCTATCTATCAATAACATTCACCACCTACAAAAATATATAATCAGTTAAGAGTAGATTTAACAATTACAGAATACATTTTGTTAATTGAAACATATCTGTATGTGTTTTTTCTTCTATTTTTTAGAATATTTTTTATTATACTTACAGGTAAAAGGTAGTACAATTCATAAGCCATTTATATGTATAATTTTGTCATTTGTCAAATTACATATACATAAATCTTACATCTGTAATGTAATGTGTGTTTAAATGGGAATATAAAGCATGCTTTATAATTACAGTATTAAATGTATGAAACATTTTTTATATATCAAGCGATATTTAAGAGGAAAATCTGTGTTATAAATGTATTTCATTTATTGTAATTCATTTACATATTAGTAACGTTGGAAAAATTGAAACTATTGGAAACTGAAATAATTTTATGATGATTGAAACATGAGTATTATCGTGTACACTTAAGGTTATTATTTTTCACGAACTTTGCAAATATCCTATCATAATGGTGAAATACGTCTGATTGTCATTCAGAGTGGCCAGAGTGATTTCACCTTTAAATCGCTAAAGCATCTGTTTCCGATCTATGATCAAGTATTTCCCGGTCAATGGCTTATGTTATGTACCATCGATGGCAGAAGAACTATGAATGAATCGATGTAGAATCGATTGCAGAAGAACTATGAATGAAACGGACGTCAACGTTTTAGTATATAAACGTGTTATAATAACCCTGGTATGGCCACCAGTCTGACATCAGAATCGGATGCTGTAGTCGAAGGTACTACTCATCTTAAATAATTACCGATTTATAAAATTGAAACAAATATCAACCAAACTGATCCAGAAGGCCAAGGTTTTTTGATGCCCTAAATCGAAAATTTCACATATTAGTGATTGTTATTTCCTTGATAATATCAAAAATGATTCAGCTAATGAATTTTTCTAGTGTCTTGATTACTTGATCTAATATCTATAGTGTGATTATTGATATTAGATCAAGTAATCAAGTGTTTCCTAATACTGTATAAAAAACAATTTTCTATTATTAACTGACGTAGAAATTAGTAACTAATAGAATAATAAAAATTACTTCATTGTCTTTATTCTTAATACTGTCTAAGGATTGGGATGGAAAACTTTGGGCTTATTTAAGATAATATTCGTCGACTTGATCGAATTTTTTACACCCACCATCAAGAAAAACAAGGTGGCCAAAAATAAGGCAGATGCCTCCAGCATTCACTATTTCTAACAAATCGATACATATATTAGATATAACAAGCAATAGACAAATTCTATATATTTTAATATGACCCAACATAGGAGGAGGATGGAAAAGTGGAATTTTTGCGTCAAAGTTTCTAATTACTTGTAGTGTAACGCACAATTCTTCACGTTTCTCCGTTTCATGTTTGTAGAATGTTACTCAATAAGATGCTTTAAAATTATGCATTTGTATGGGTTTTTGCTCTATATCTTCTCTTTTATAAACCGATATACTATAAACATAAAAGAGGAGAAATATTCGTAGCAGACATCGCTAAATCGACTCAGAATCTTACCAGGACCCAAAATATATATAAATGTTGGAGACTTGGACGAATATTGTTATGTTTGGTACGAAAAAATAATAAACAAAAATGACTTGGGCCAATTAAGTTGAGTTAAAGGGCTAAAAGTTGTAATCCTGTCCTTTCAAATGGATTTTTGGGTTATTTGAAAATTTTGTGAAATATGATGTTTAAAAATTTGGAAATTTTATGTAGTAATAAATAAATACTTGAACTATACGATAATTAAGGACAAACTGACTAAAATTTCTGCATAAAATTCGTCCAAATAACAAAGCTTAGTATTTAGGGGTTAATAAACTTACCTCAAAAACTTTTGTATTTTGTCTGTAAAAAAATACAAGAAATATATTAATAACTTTATATATTTCAAAATAGCAATTAGAATTTTAATATTTATAAATTTATGTTATAGTTAAGTTAAACTATAAATGTTTTCCAAATACATATTTTAATATATATTAATAATATAATAAACTTACACAAATAATACCTTAAGTAAATATAAATTTGATATGGTTTAATAAATATTTTTTTGATCCAATAATATCCCAAGGTAGATTAGTAAAATGGAAACAAAATAGTAAATTCATGCTTCAATTAAGAAATTATTTTTTTCTTCATACGTTGCTACTAAATAGTATAACAATATCATTTATATATTTACAAACTACATACATATGTATGTATATCTATTAGAGTATTAATTTTACATGACTTTTTGATTATTCGAATAATCTAAAACCTAAAAATTCTACTTTTTAATTATTCGATTAATCGAGTTAAAATTCAAAGTTAATCGAGTAATTCTAGTACTCGTATTTAAACATGTATTAGACGTTTGAATTGAGTCTATTTTACTTATAGTTGATGTTGGATAAATAGAGATAAGTGAATTAAGTTAAATTCGAAAATTAGATTATTATTTTCATGTAAAACAAAGTTTTCAACTATAATTATACCTTTTAAGATATTTGAGTTGTTTCCTTTTCTCCATTGAACAAAATTTTACATTCATATTCCCTAGTTTCGGACTTTGTGTTGCATTTGAAATACATGTTTGTTAAGAGTATTGAAAATCTTTACTCTTCACTCATACTTTAAGCGGCTAATTAACTCTTTTGATAGTGTATTTTCGGCTTTAGACAATAAGCTAAATAAAAATCTTCAAGATTTTTCTTTTAGAATTATTCGATTAATCGTCTGAATTTGCTCGAATAATTTCTTGCTAGTATTTGTAATTTTTAAGTTAATCGAGTATTTGTTAAATTATTATTTGTCGATTAAGCGAGCAACCAATAATCGAGTGAATACTCTAATATATTTATGTGTATGTATGTATGTATGTATGTATGTA
>JACGTJ010015724.1:1698-13808 GCA_014858695.1 Chrysomya rufifacies | reverse complement strand
AAATAATGTTTATTTATCTCGACATTTTCACAAAAATAATAAAAGAAACTGTCCAATGTTTTATATTATCTTTATATTCCTTAAAAAATCTGTACCCGAATATCCAGATAATCCAGATTTTTTACTAATCCAAATAGCAATTCGATAATTTGAATATATTGCATAATTTTTAACCTGATATCCTGGATTATGATTTAGATCTCCATAGCATAACACCAGGACTAACATTTTAAGAAACTCAATTTTCTTTTGAGGTGGTAGTAGTATATAACTTAGTGTTTGGAACAACCATAATACAATAATGTATTATATTCAATATAAATCAAATTTTATCGTATGATTTTTATGACTTTTTAATTTTTATGAATATTTTGAAATTTTAATTTATCGTTGAAATAAACAAAATGTAATAAATTTGTTTATTATTTGATGTTAACTTAAGATAACTTTGTACTTTTATAGAATATATAGTAAATGTAAAGAAAATTTCGTTTGTGTATGTATGCGTGTGTTATAATATATTTTTACAAATCAAAATACCCATACTACGTAAGTTACACATTTAAAAAAAATCTGTCTGCGTATAAATTCCTTGACATTTTCAATTTTACACATAACTTTGTGTTACATGTGTATGCACGTATATGTATGTATGTTTAATTAAATTTATATGTATAACAGTATTTAGAAGGATAAAAATACAATAGTATTTAATTTTTCAACGTGTTGTGATATCTTTCTTTTAGTGCAAACTTTTTCTTAAAATATGTATCATTGAAATAAATAATTCTACAAAATAAAATATTGTTATGATTTAATGTGAAGGCTTAAGTTCTTCAACTCCTGTGTAATTTACATTAACATTATTACAAACTAACAATGATATTGAAGTAATAAATAATTTATTGAAATTAATAAATACTTTTCGTTACGAATTAGTTTGATAATGCATTATACGCATTAAGTATAATATACACATATATATATCTCATTAAGAACACATATATAAAATTTATTGTTTAAGTAATTTTCTGAGCTGTTTATTTGTTCACAACACTATTTCACTGTAATATTTATTTAAATTTGTCACTTTAGAATTACAGATTCATTAAAGATTTAGATAGATAGAACTCGATTCTCAGTATAACTTTTTACATTTTAGTATTTTCAGTTTTTTGTTTTAAGTTTCTCCCGTCTAGCAATTGCTTTTAATGTAAATTTAAATACGCATGTCATAACTTCGTTGACTGCAATTAGTATATTCTTTATATAGTGAATAGTAGTGAATTCAAAATAAGTCCCTAGCTTTATTGTGAATATTTAAGTTAACGGTATTGGTATTTTGAATTATTATTTTCATTAAATATAATTGTTTTAAGTTTTTCATAACTTCTCATTAAAGTATGAAATTTCAGATAATGAAATTTCAAATAATGAAATGTTATGCTGAAAGCTAAGACTTCAAGCCTAGCAATATGAGGGAACTTTAGGAACGTGTAAAAATTTTAATGTATTCCAACCAAATTTAAAGAGAAGCCGGATATATGGATATCGTACAGAAGTGACATCTTCCATAGTACACTAAAGCCAAGATGATGTTAAATGCAGATTATTATTTTCGGATCTGCGTTGCCGTTTTGATTACATATAACCAAAATTGATTATTTTTTCGAAGTGACGACTGTTTTTTTTTATTAATTGATTACTTAAAGTAAAAAACGTTTTTTAATTAAAATAAATGTATTAAAAATGCATAGTGTTGTGTAATAAAATACTAATATTCGAAAGATATTTTTTGTGGAAAATGGGAAGAAGTGATATTTAAGAATATAAAATTTAAATAACAAAATACACCAACAACCTGTTGTAGTGTTATCGTTACTTGGTAGATATCAAGATGAATCTAACAAGGTTATGACATCCGATCAGCTGATATATTCAATATGGCTTTGATTTTTATCTGTGCTGTCAAATAGGTATGTATATTTTGCAAAAATTTACCTACATCTTGATACATTTTTACTATGATTAGTTTATTCTTTTTTTTATTTTTGTAGTATTGCCACTCCAAATTGCCATGAAATTATTTTGCAATGGTGAAATTATTATGAAATATTTTGCAATTGTGTAATCTAAGAAACCAAAATTTAATAGTAATCATCGTTGACATTTTGGTTAAATATAACCAAAATTGGTTATTTTACATTTCCGTTGAATATAACCAAAATTAGTTATTTTTTCTGTAATGTGAAAAGGGTGATTTTTTATGATTTGGTTATTTTTGTCAGCTGCTCTTCGAAGCAAATTCAAAACTAAAAATCTGCTAAAGTTAAAATCTAAAATTTTTTGACGGGTAAATCTGAAATGTGGGAGTTTTAAAATTTATTCAAGTTTTTCTTTCCTTTCCAGAATCGACGATCAATATTCTGATTTCTACGGACTAAAATCAGAATTGCCAGATTTCTACACATACAACAATATATTGATAAATATTTTACTTAGTTGAGCAGAGTGGGTAAAGTGTTGGCTTTTTTAGTTCAATGGCTCATTTACTGAGTTAGTCATCTGAAAATATAGTTGGGTAATTAAGCTCAGCGCTCAGTTAAAGTTATCTCGGAACTGCGAAATGGTTCTCTCTTTTAACTCAATAAATTGTTTGTTGAGTATATTATCCAAAAACCAACTTAGCTATTGAGCTATAAGAACGATCCTATTTTGCACAGAAGTGCTAATTTTAATAATACGAAAAAAACAGTCAATAAAAAGATTTTTTTTTATTTATAAGAAAGAAAACATATTAAACAGATAAATATTTCAGTACAATTGTTCCAATGCATGAACTGAAATTGAATTAAATCAATTGATCAATTGATTGAATTGTTTAAAAAAAATCAACAAAATGTTTTTTGTATTAAGAAGTCGAGTCGATGTTTTTGTCACCCTAACTACATATTTTGGAATATTATATTCCCATCTCATTCCTAAGAATTTTATTAGTGATCAAAACAGATGATTTTCTAATGTTTAATGTATTTGTTGTCGCTTTAGTGACAAATACTTTGTTGGGGACGATCAGCTGAATTTTTTTTTCAAGTAGCTAGTTTTTAGCAATATGTTTGTAAAAAGTTGGACTATTTTATCACCATTTAGGTTCATATCAAGTAAATATGCTAACACATTACGTCTATTACATTCAGAACGAAAGGTAAAGGTAAATGACGTTTACATTAATATTGTTGAAAGTGGAAAAGGTGAAAAAAGTGTCTTATTACTACCGGGTGCTCTTGGATCGAGTTGGACAGATTTTAAACCACAAATAGAACAATTGCCAAAATTATTACCAAATCATACTATTATCGCATGGGATCCACCTGGTTACGGCAAATCCATTCCGCCAAAAAGGCAATGGGGTTTGGACTTTTTCCACAATGATGCTCGCTCCGCTTTAAATCTTATGAAAACATTGAATCGACCAAAATTCTCAATTGTTGGCTGGAGTGATGGTGGTATAACTGGCCTTATTGCAGCTGGCCGTTACACAGAAAATGTGGAAAAGTTAGTAATTTGGGGAGCAGGTGCGTACCTGAATTCCGACGAAGTCAAAGCCCTTCAAAACATAAGAGATGTTAAAAAATGGTCCCAGCGAATGCGTCAACCGATGGAAGAGGTTTATGGGGTTGATAGATTTGCTGAACTTTGGTCTGAATGGGTTGATGCAGTCATTTTATTTTTCACACAGCGTAATGGTGACTTTTGTAAAGAAGAAGTTAAAATGTTAAAAGCTCCTACATTCATCTTACATGGCAAAAAGGATCCTATGATTGCAGCAGAACATATTCCATATTTAAGAGAAAAAATACAAGGAGTCAAGTATGTTAAAATTTTGTATTTTAAAACTTCTAACTATTACATTATTCAATTTTGTTTTTTTTTTTCAGATATTTTGAATTTGAAGATGGAAAACATAATATACATTTACGATATGCTGATGAGTTTAATAAAATGGTTGCGGAGTTCATATTGAATAATTGATGTTTAAATATTATTATTTTTTAATATTTAAATACTTATTAAAAATGGTTAAATAAAATATAAATCCAAATCAATTATACAGTGGCTCCAACCGTGTTTTTTGTTATAATGAAAAATTTCGGAAATTGATTGCATCAATGTTATACATTGTGTTTCAAAAAAGACCAGATATTGCTACTAGGAATATATGTGGGGTGTTAATGCGAATTTATTAGTTGGTATTGGGCAGACAAATGCTGGCTTTTTGTATGACCAAATTCGTTATAGAAAAAGCACAGAATGGATGCCCTATCGCCTACTGAAGTCGAACTTATTTCGCATTCTGAAGCATGCAAAGATATCATTTGGATTAGGCAACTACTAAATAACATGGATCTACCAAAAATAATACAAATGTAATCTACTAAGACTTACATAACTGCTAGAACTAAGCATGTTGACACAAAAGTTCACTTTATGAAGGAGTGATATTAACTGTGTTTACTATCCATCAAATAAGATATAGACTGTGGCAAAGCCATTGTCAAAATTTGATTGAAGAAGGGTGAGGAAGAACAATCGAATTACTACTCTTCGCTAATCTTCTTAATAATTCAATTTAAATCAAAATAGTTTTGAATTTGTAAAATAAGTTTTTGTTTAAAAATATCAATATCTATTCCATAATAAACTTTCGTTCTATAGAACACATTTATTAAATATTTTTATGAAACTCTATTACAGTTAAACTAAAATAAACAAAATTACGAGTTTATTTTTTCTTCGTAATTTATTGGTATGTTTTATTCCAACTGCTTTCTCAATATTGGCACATAATCATCATATTGGGCTTGATAATAGTTACCAGCAACAGGATTTCCCAAATTATATTTAGCAATATAATCTCGGGTTTTTATATTAAAACGACCTTCACGAGATCTAGTGAATAAACAGTTGTTATATGGATTAGTGTATAATTTCTTCAAATTACTTACTTTTTGGAAATAAATTTATCTGTTGTAATTTTGTCAGCTTGTTTGAAAACAAGAAATACGTAACGATGTAAACCGGTGCCTTCTGGTGGACCAGATCCAATGTATTCCGCAACTACTTGACCTTCGGACACCTTACTTCCCGGAATATTAATTACAAGCCAATGCAGAACTTCCCTATATGTAGGTGTTTCCCGTGATGGTGCATCTGGATCTACCATTAATAGCGTATACAGAGATCCATCATCAGCGTTCCAGGTTACTTCTGGTTGATCTTTCACTTGTTTGGGCTGTAATTCTTTACCCAAGCTAACTTTAACACCACCATCATAAGTCACATGAGCAATAGCTTCTGGTTTGCTATCAATTATATCTGGAATAATTCCATCAGAATCCATTTTTTTTTTTTACTTTAGGAACTCTCAACGATGTTTCTCCCTTCGTTAATAAAATATTAATTACAATTTTTATTTGAAAATACAATATTTTATTTAAATGCATACCATTATCTACAATATATTAGTAGTAGATTCGGGAAACACAAATACAAATATGGGTAACCTAATACATAAACATTATTTGTTCATGTACTTAATTCCATATACATGTATGGACAAACAAATAGGTACCTACCAATGATGTGAAACTTCTTGTGGAAAAATTTATTCCAAATAAAAATATTAATAAAAAAATTTAATAGAATATATAGATTTTGTTAATTAAATATAGGTCTATTTTAATTATATTTATTAAATATTTAATTATAGGTCATACATACATTGTAAAATAATACAATTTAGAAAAAATGCTTACCTATTTTTTTGCCCACATAAAGAATTTTTCCTTAAAGCCATAATGATAAATCAGTTTTCCTACATTAATTTATTTCACCAAAATTTTCAATAAATAGATAAGAATTTTTGATAATAGTAAGCGTGATGAGTAAGGGACAAATATGTTCCACATTTTTGTATATTATACATTAATTCATTACAAATATTAGGGTGGCGCAAATGCCTTTCTCCTCGATATATTTCAATTACTTGTTTTGGACAAATTAAAAATATGAACATACTTTTCGTATATTAATTTAAAATATCTTTGGTGACAAAAAATTTAAGAAAGTCCAATTATGATTTCAGGAATTTTTAAATTATTGTTCCTATAGTTAACGAATTTAAAGCAAATTAACATTCAATCTAGCCTGAACGTGAATCTGTATAGACAGTGGAAGAAGTGAACAATGTTATTTAAAAAAAAAAATTAAAAATCTAAACCCATAGAGCAGTTGGGAACCCACCTGAAAGCTAGAATGCAAGAAATATGAAATGGAATTACCTATATGCACAAAGATCCGTTTTTGTCTTTCTTACATAATTATGAAAAATATTTTCGTTAGCTGTATGGAGTTAGTATTCGGATAAATACTTACGTAAATTGAACATTATTTTAAATGTCCATATTTTTCTTTTAGTTAAAATAAAAGTTGCACATTTAATTTTAATACTATTCGAGTATATATTTGTTTTGTAATATATAGATTTATTTTAAATATTTATATTTGTATTTAAGATTGTAATATTTATCTAATTAACGATAATATGATGTTATATATTATGATTTTTATTTTTTAATTTGCTGGCATAGTAATATCATAATAAGGTTCTATTTTTTTTATTATTTAACAACTTCATATCTTCCACACACAAAAATTACGACACTTGAAAAATTCTAAGCAAAAAAAAATAAAAATAATGTTCGAAATTTATGTGATACAAACCTTTTCAATGGAATTACGAATTTTTTAAAAGAAATAATTTGGTTTTCCTTTTTTTAACAGACTTTTGTCTGTATGTTTTTAGTTAATTAAATGAGCCAGTCAAAGTAATCAATTATGCACTAGTGCATACGATTTCAATATGATCAAAGTTGTTATTTCAATTTTTTTTGGAATATTTGTTAAGAGATTAGTTTAAAAATTGATCTTTGAAAATTTTTGTATATAAAATAAAGAGATATTTAATAACAATACACAATATGTAAATATTGTAAAAAAAAGCTGACATTAGAAAGCCAATAGGGGAACTTTTAAAAACAAAAAGAAATACATATGAACTATACTATATACGGTAAAGTAATGTGATAGATTATATTGAATATACTTATTGGAATTACACATTTAAATAGTTTTTGTTGTCAAATTTTTTAAATTTGACAACTTTTTTTCAATTAATTTAAATATTTTAAACTTGCCAATTTTATTTTCTTAGTAAAGCAAATTTAAATATTGCTAACGGAAATTGTAAACCGCAATGGATGAATTTTAGACAGATGGCGACTATATTTAACAACGAGTTTCATAAAGACCACTACGTCCAATATAACGTACCCATTTGACAACATCGTGATCGGAATAATTCAATTTTGGTTCAAATACCTTAAGATAACGAACTTTAAATCCAGATGGAGCAAATGGTACCTCGAAATTCATAGAAATTGGGGGTCTGGTCCATTTTTTCTTGGTATCTGTTTCAAGCAATTCAATTTCAGCAGACAATTGTGTCTCTTTCATTCCAGCCATACGTTTTATCTTCCAAACAATAGCATTTTCTGATGCTTTATATTTGGCTTTGCCTTTAAGGCAAATCAATTGAACACCAGATGTATTAAGTGGTGTTGGAATTTTCACTTCAATTTTTTGTCCCAATAGGGAAGGTTTAAAGTTTGATTTTAAAACGACTTTAACCTCCATTTTAGTACGTCCTACCTCTCGAACAAGAGGAATAACACGGAATGGTAACGATATATCTTTAGTTGTTCGATAACGCATCAATTCGAATTCACCGTCCGGCGGTATAAAACTAATTGAGTGCTCTGTTTCAAATTTACTCAGCTTAACACATTGATGAAATTGACAATCATCAATAACGACAACAGGTTTTCCCGAACGGGAAGTATCGGCTTCAGAATTTCCAGATAGCCCGCGACCTCGTGACTCCATTACGATTTTATCATTTATACCAAATTTACATTCTGGCATACCTGGGGTTCGTGTAGTAAAATATAAACGATTTGATTTAAATTGTTAGATTAAAATGGTCTTACCTGACAAATATGATTTCATTACAACACGACCAGCTACATGAGCTGACAATACTTGTCCTTGGGGACTCATTAACAAGTTAACATATTCCAAAACGTCCAAAAACAATTCGTTACGACGATATTTTATACCTTCTCGGCGCCAACCTATTTGACCAGTTACCTACAGTTAAATAAAATATAACTTAATGGTCAAATCATTCCACTTAGAGTCCTATAAACTAATATTTAATATTTCTATTACACTTTCGAGTCATTTAAATACATTATTTCAGGACTTTGCTAATTAAAATTCACAGCATTATTAAAGGTAATCAAACAGCTTTGATAAATAAAACTACACTGTTTAATATTAAATTGTAGATGAAGCATTGCTTTGCAGATATCAAAAATATTTCACAAATATTTGTATCATTAACCTGGTTTCAAAAGTTTTCAAATTTTTGTGTTCTTATTCATATTTTCATAATAAATCGTCGAAATTTAATATAAGAAATATGAGTATAATAATTTAATATAGAATATTTAAAATTAAGTACATAATTATTAAAAAGTAATGGTTTAAATTCTACACAAAGATTAATATAAGACCCTCGTTCATTCACGTATTGTTTATATATGTAGATAAATACAAACATATAAAAATTCATACGTTATCAGAAGCATATAATTGTACATACAGTGTCTAAAAAAATCAATCTAATGTCTTAAATGTATCAAAAAAAACATAGCTACAATGAGCATAGTCAACAATTCAACCAATAATTATTGCAAACCTATTTCTATCAACAATGCAAATTCCGTTCTAATTAAAAATATAATTTCTTAAAAAATACTATCATTAAATTCTTGTTCAGTATTTCTCTGGTTTTTTAAATTTCCTTATTTTAGTTGAAAATGCTTTGTGCTACACATTTTACAAGATAATATTTCTCCGGCTCTTAAAATTTCTTTTAGTTCGAAAACTTTTGTCCCACACTGTTAGATTTTTGTTAAAAATATTATGATTAGACCTAATTTAAAGCCCCTATTTATCTCAATTTAATACTAATAAAATATTGTAACTTACTTGAGAAGTAATCTGCATCTGTTCTTCTTTTGTCGCAGATTTAATGCCTTGTTGAGTAATAAATGTCTTCAGCGTACCGGAATCGGTATTCTGCGGATAACCGAAATCAAGAATCTCATCGAGAAGTTCATAGATCAAGACAAAATTGTTCTTTATATTTTCTTCGGATATTTTACCAAAATACGATTGCATGACCTCGATGATCTTGAGTAAAAACTCAAAAACCATGGCAGCATTTACATTTTGTTTGGTTACTGCTGCCAACCAAATATTAGCTCGCTGAATGAAAGAAATTTAATGAGCACACAAAAACCTAACTAAAAGTTAATATTCTTAATAACTTGTTCCTTAGGTTACCTTAATATGGAAGAAGCTTGTCCTCGCTATATTAGTAACAGGAGATCTCACTTGCTGACGAGCATGAATGACGTTGACTCGGAAAGCATCAACTGCATTACGACCGATATCATCTCGATACACCCGACTAATCAAAACTTCTCCTTTGTGGTTGTATACGAACAAACCACCAATCATTTTTTCACTTATTCAATGCCTTAATAATAATAAATTATTTGATTTGTTTTTGATTTTGCAAAAGAATTTAACAATTTGTAAAATTTTCTCTACAATTTCTTTTTCTTTCGCTGACTTTATCGATTGACTCCCCTTTTTTAGTTTGATGACAGCGCATACCAGTGTTGCTAACTTTGGTATTTTTCAAACCAAAAAATATTTATTTGTAGGCTACACCTGAGATGAAATCGTTGATAACACAGGATTGGATATTAAAGTGAATGATTTTGATGTTTGCGTACCGTCTACACGTATAATTAATGTTAATATAATTAATGATTTTAGTGTTATAAAATTTTATATTTATTTATATTTTTCAAAGTCATAAAATTTTATATTTATATGTTTGAAATTATTTTTTGAACAATTTACATTATTTATTAAATTAAAATTTTATTAGAAATAATTGATATATTAAAACACATTTTTATAAATTGAAATTTATTAATATTGACCTGGATAATTTATTTCATTTGTATTAAAATAATTAATATTATTTATAATAATTATAATTCGATTTGTTTGACTATAATTTCGATTATTCGAAAAACTCTACTTTCTTAGTGTAAAGAGTAAATTGACGATTTTTCAATACATTACAGTAAAATTATTTCATTGAGGGTGGCATCACTGCTATAATAAATTGCATGCAGCCAACTTCATTGCATAAATGACTTTGCTGTCTTGCTTCTATTGTTGCGAAAAAATAAATTTTTGTCTTGTTTGCCGAAAAGAAAACAAATCATTTTAATTAGTCTTTTTATTTGTAAGTAAAGTTCAAATAAAACAATACAATGCCTGTCGAAAACTTGGAAGAACAAGGATTGGAGAAAAATCCCAATTTAGAATTGGCACAATTCAAGTTCCTATTAACACTTCCCGAACATAAACATGAAACTGGCCTAAAAAATAAACTTCTGGACGCTGTGAAGATGGATAACATGGCTCCTTTTTATGAGTATCTATGTAATGAATTGCAATGGACTGTAGATAAAGATTTACTCAGTAAGATGAAGGAACAAAATCAAAAAGATTTAGAAAAATTGGATGAGGCTATTGAAGATGCTGAAAAAAATTTGGGCGAGATGGAAGTGAGAGAAGCAAATTTAAAAAAGTCTGAATATTTATGTCGCATTGGTGACAAGGCTGCAGCCGAATTGGCTTTTCGCAAAACTTATGAAAAAACCGTTTCTTTGGGACATCGCTTGGATATAGTTTTTCATTTGATACGTTTGGGCCTCTTTTACTTGGATCACGATTTGATAACACGTAACATTGATAAAGCAAAGTATTTAATAGAAGAAGGAGGTGATTGGGACAGACGCAATCGATTGAAAGTGTATCAAGGAGTTTATTCAGTTGCTGTACGTGATTTTAAAGCAGCAGCTACATTTTTCTTGGACACCGTTAGCACATTTACATCTTACGAATTAATGGATTATCCTACATTTGTACGTTATACGGTATATGTGGCTTTAATTGCTTTGCCTCGTAATGAATTGCGTGACAAAGTTATAAAGGGAGCCGAAATTCAAGAAGTACTACATGGCCTACCAGATGTAAAACGTTATTTGTTTTCTTTGTACAACTGTCAGTACGCAGATTTCTTTAAGCATTTGGCCGAAGTTGAGATTATCCTACGAAAAGATTATCTAGCTTATCCACACTATCGTTTTTATGTCAGAGAAATGCGTATTTTGGCCTATACTCAACTATTAGAGTCTTATCGCTCTTTGACTCTGCAATACATGGCAGAAGCATTTGGCGTTGATGTAGACTATATCGATCAGGAATTATCTCGTTTTATTGCTGCAGGACGATTACATGCTAAAGTAGATCGTGTTGGAGGCATCGTTGAAACGAATCGTCCCGATAACAAAAATTGGCAATATCAAGCCACAATTAAACAGGGCGACTTATTATTAAATCGTATTCAAAAGTTAAGCCGTGTTATAAATATTTAATCACTCAATCCTTTATTACTTTCAAATAAATAATTAACAATTAATAATTGTATTTTTATTTTATATATATAAATTAAAAATGAGTTGATTTAACGAATTTTTGGCAATATTGAACTACAGAACGACTTATTACGAAATCGAATGCAAAATTAGCCGTGCTATAATATTTAATAACTTAATCCTTTATTACTTTCTAATAAATAAACACATTTTCCCCAAATAATATTTGTATATTTATTTTATATTAAAAAAAGAGATGATTTAACTAAAAATTTCACTATATAGTACGTAGTTGATAATTACGAACTATTTTAAGAAATTTTGGGCATCGACCATTCCATGAAAGTACTTTAAACAAAATTATTTTAAATGTATTGTGAAATTTTAACATTTTTTTTT
>JACGTJ010015660.1:0-10754 GCA_014858695.1 Chrysomya rufifacies | reverse complement strand
TTTAGTTCAGTTCTAGTTCAGTTCTAGGTCAATTCCAGTTCAGTTATACTTCAGTTCTAGTTCCATTATTAGTAGTCTCCAACAATTTTATGACCCATATATTTGTTATAAAAAAATGTATTTAACTTGAATCGGTGAAATGTTTAATAAATATATCTTTATTTTCATTATTTTTGTTTTTTTTGTACTTTTATATAACATAAATAAAATTTAAATAATAATTATTATTTAATTATTAATAATGATTAATTAGTTATTAATAATGAGTGATTAATTATTAATTATGCTAACTCATAAGGTAATATGGCATTTTTAGTTATTGGGGAATTTTTTGATTTGTATACCTTAATCAAACCCTCTTCGCCCCAACTTGTACCAAATGAATTTTGTAACAACCAATAATCCATTTCCAAATTAGGTCTTACAAGTTCTTTGCCATAGCCAACGACAACCATAAAATGAGATCCTTTATGTGAGACGGGCTGTTGGAAAACACCACTTTTATAATGCATAAACTCAAATGAGGAGGGATTAAATTCAACAACTACAGGATAAGGAATAGTTAGAGCTTTAGCTAAAGTTTCGTCATCGCCATCATTAATTCTGGCGTATTCTTTTAGTCCAACAACCATTTCTTTTTCTGTATCACTTTTAGGTACACACATCCCAAGGTAGCTTTGATCAATTTTATTAGGATAGGAATCTTCTAAATGTAATTTCTGATTATATTTAGTCAAATAATTAAAAGCCGCTAGAGGTTCTTGATATTTACAGGCTTTTGATCCACCGGCACAGTCAATGAGATTCTGTGCAGATAATGATGGCGAATTTGAAACCGGTTCATTACCATCTATTGGCCTAATAGCAACAAACATTTCTATTGCTTTTGCTGTTGCATATGCCCAACCACTGTTACATTTAGTACCTTGATCTTCGACTTTAAATTTTATTGATGACTGTTCAGATGGCAAATATGATTCCGGTATGTTTTCAACATTAAATTCTCCTTTGGTATGATGTGATATTTGTAATGACTTTACCAATGGAAACATGGATTTAAAATGTACAAAACGCATATCAGAAAATTGATTTATATCCAATGTATAACTTTTTAAGCCACGTGCAAAGAGTTCATTATGTTTATCAATCATTTTTTTATTATAGGCATAGTAATATTTTGCATATTCTTCATCAAATTTGGTGGCATAGTTTTTGCCAAATCTTATCTAAAAAGGAGTCAAATTAGTTGTTGATAAGAATTAATTTTATAAATTTTTATAATTCAAAATATTTACCCTATAACTTTCCCACTCATCCGGTGCAACATACAAAAAGGCCAAAGTCATTTCCAACAAACTTACTGCCACAATAGCAGCTATATATAACGAAATCCTTGCCATTATAAATCGGTCAAAAAAACACTGCTATCTCAGCTAATGTTCAATATAAACTAACTTATCATTAGTGAGTTATCACCGCCTTTTATACTTCTTTCTTAACTAATTAAGAAAATCCATTGTCTATCTTCTTTTTTTTTTAAGATTCATAAGAAAATATTCTAAATATTTATTTGAATTTGTCCACCGAAATTATAGTTAAGTAAATATTGTCATTTCTTAAGTACGTTGACTAATTAAATAAGTTTTTCTTAAATGTTAAACAGAAAGTGCATTAAGATTGACAAACAATGAATGAAAGGTTAAATAAATCTTGTTTATTCAAACTGCAGTTACTGAGTTCAGAAGCTAAATGTTAACTAGATAAATATTAAACAAAACAATGTGGTAAAAAAAATATTCATAAAATAACTTGTTTATTAACTAATAATGAAATACTGAAGTTGCTTCCATTTCCAAGTAGTACCTGTACTTAGAGAATTTCGGTTCTAACAATCCTTCTGTTAAGGAGAAGACGCAGTTTTAATAAAATAAAAAAAAAAAAAAAAAACAGTAAGCTCACTTTGTCTCAAATTTCTCTCCATATAAATTACAAAAGTCTGGCGTAACAATGATCTGCTTATATACCAATCATGGTCCTAAGCTTATTCCTATTTAGTCCTATAACTGAACTAGATCTCAACTAGAACTGAACTAGAACTTACATTGCTACGCAATTGCCATAACTTTATAAAAATTATTCCAAATTCATCACAACTGATTTAAACTTGAAATATTATTAATACTCTAACCTTTGATCATTTCTAAATTTTTGAGTGATTTAATTACGAATATTGTTTTTTTTGGTCCATATGTCAATCTTATTTGGTGTAAATTACTCGAAATTCATAATTCAAAGTAAGTAAGTTTTAAGGAAATGTGTAAATTTAAAATGTTGCTTTTTTAAATCTTCCTTCCAAATTGTTTGTTAATCAGAAACGCTTTCATAACGTTATAGTTTAGGTGATAAAGGTTTTGTATTACATTTTTTTTTTATAATTTATAAAATTATTAGCACGAAATAACTAATGTGCTAATAAAAAACCATACCCACGCTTTTTTGCTATCATTTAGTATTCACAATTTTAAATACTAACAGGCTTTGATTATGAAACCCTACCTTAACCCATAATATAACATTAACAGAGCAACCGAAAAAGTTTTATTTTCTCGACACATCTTAGTCAATTGCATTAACTAAGACGTGAATTTACAAATATTTAGAATAAGAATGAATAAATTAAAGCTTTTAAGCATTTTGCTTATATGAAAAATGTTGCCTTAATTGTAAAATGATATAATTTTTTATACCTCATTACTGTAAAATATGCAACATTTTAGCAGAATTTCCATTAACTATATATAAAAAATTATGTCATTTTACAATTAAGGAAACATTTTTTAAAGATTTTTTATAGGCATTTTATACTTAAGGTCAAAAATGTTGCATATTCTTGATCAATACGTCCCTGTTTCTCTTAAAAGTTCCTAAATATCGCACTAAATGAGCTTCGAAGTTAAAATGTGTTATAAATATTTCTCTTAAGTAAAGTTTGTTATTGAATAATGAAAACCTGAATAGAGTTAGAAAACTTCTAATTCTTCTACTAAACTGCTCAAATATCTAACTACTTTCGATCTATGATCAAGTATTTTCTGGGCAATGTCATTTGTTTCAAACGCTGCACAGTTAGCTAAAGTTATAAGGCTTCGCCACTGTCATGTATCTCGACTGATTTTACAGACGTCTAACGCAAGTAGACTTCGTATATTGAATTATGTGTGCAATCATGATGAGTAAATCCCGGAAATATATAGAATCGATGGAGGGGGAAGTATTCATGTAGCGGGTTTCCGTTTAGAAACAAAAGTTCTACTATATGATCGTGTTGTTACAATTTTGGCTAAAAGTTCGGCCAACAGCCTTGATAACAGAATCAAATGTTGCAGTATAATCCAATGCTTGTCTAAGCAGTAAATGGTAACAAATCGAATATATAACGAACTAATTAATAATGAAGAATTGTTGTTTCTACATATAAGGTTTGATATTGATACATTTTCAGAATCAATTTATAAATTAGAAAGTTGTGGACCAAAAACCCATAAAAATGGATCTTTTTAAACCTTTGAAACATTTTATCGTTTAACATTATTAACGAGAATAGGAATAGTGTAAAATGATGAAAATTTGTGTACACCAATACATGGCAATTAGAAATTCGAATATGGCCCTACCACTTTTCCATGTCATGTCATATTGAAATTCAAAGAATTGTTTCATGATTTCTTAGAACAAACTAAAGTTTTGTTATAATATTTTCGAGTTTTTATCAAACAAAAATGTTTGCTGCTTGTGCCCATTTTTCGCTCCATTTTTTGTGTGTGTAAATGGTGCTTATCAGATATTGAACTAAGGCGAATATATTCTGAATTGTTTTTTACCATAGAATGCAAAAATATTCAACAGAGTTAAGGGTAACATTTTAAAAATTTTGTAAGCAGTCCATTTTCGCTCCATTTTTTGTATTCAAAACTGTTAATGGTGGATAACAGATAGTGATCTAAGGCGAATATATACTGAATTGTTTTTACCAGAGAATGCTAAAATATTTAACAGAGTTAAGGGCAACATTTGAAATATTTTGTAAAAGCAAGAACATTTCGCAAATAATTCTAAGAAAAATATTTACTAACTTTTTGAATCGAATAATTATTTTGAGTACCAACTTTTGTTTACCCTGTTTTTTCAACAATTTTGACTAAATATAAAGAGTCTTCAGTTAAAAGGTTTTTGTTTTTGGGGATTTTAATGATCATTTAAGGCAGTAGTAGGTGTTTTTTTGATGACTACAAAACGTTACTTGAAAAAATTTACATTTTAAATTAGTTTTTTTTTTTGTTAGCAACAATTTCCTGCTAATTTATTTTAAGTTAAACGTTATTTAAAAAAATATTATTTTGTTTTCGACATTTTGTTGTTATTTTGAAAAAATTAAAAAAATAAAGGAAAATCCCAAAAAAATTAATTTTTTTTAAAAACTTAACGAAAAAAAAAAAACAATATAAAAATATTAACTTAAATTTAAAGCACACACACATATACACATAATATGATGCATCCGGTTTTAGTATTTTGTTTTTGGAATAAAAAAAAATCAATTTCAACAAAAACAAATAAAATTTTAAACAAATTAAAATGTTAATTTATTTCTCGCTTTAAAGAAATTCATTCATTAATTTAGACTTTTATTTTTTATTTTTATTTTTTTAAAGGCGAAAAAAACCCATAAAAATAAATATTAAATAAAAATTTATTAAACCTGCTATTGTGTTATTTATTTAAAAGATTATTTTTAAAAAAATTTAAAAATTTCAATATTTATTTTGTTTTTGTTTTAGACATCATCATATTTCAATCTTATTGGTTGATTTTTGTATTATTTAGTCGGTATCTTTTTTCGAAAAACCAAGTTTTTAATTTTTCTTTTGTTATGCTAATAGAATTTAATTGTTTCAAAAATTTTGTTAACAAAATGCTGAAATTTTATTCGTTAAAACAAAGTTTTTTTTTTCTTTTCTTTTCTTTCATTCTGTCATATAAAAAAAAAAAGCTTTTTTTAACTTAAGTTTTCTGTTTTATACCCTTCACTTGTAGTGATATATAAGTTTTGTCATAACGTTTGTAATTTCTATATTTTGCTCTTAAGACTCCCTGAATCGTGGTTTCAAAAGAACTCGAAATATGCATGTTCGTCCGTCAGTCTGTCGCTCTTTTGGTATGTCCTTTATGAAGGCCCACGATCATATATTGACACAATAGGTATATCAAATTATGCCTTAGGGTAGCAAGAATTTTGCTGTTTAAATACGACAGAATCCCTTCATAAATGACCTAGATATCTTCAAAAAACCTTTATTTTTAATTATTTTCAAATGTTTTGACTATTGCTATATGTTCTATGGACTTGGACCTACCATAAATCGATAGCATGATTTTTTTCTTAATTTTGGTTTTTTAAATTTTTCAAAACGGTTAATAAATAGTCGAAATATTACCAAAAAACTATTAAATTTTATTTTATTTATAATTGTTGTTGTTTTGCTAATAAAATGCACACAAACAAACACACCACATTACACCCAAACTTTGTTTTGAATTTGTGAAGCCGTTATAAAAGATAGAAACTTCATTGTTTCACTGAAAGATTTATTGATTTTTGAAGGATTTTTCCGTACAACATTTTACCGGATTCGACCCTTCAGGATAGGGGTATGGAATAGCCAATTTTGGGGGTATGTTTCTGTGTTAGCCAACTTAAATGAAGGGTATATAAGATTCGGCATAGTCGAATATAGCATTCTTACTTGTTTTTTTTGCATTAATTTGCATATAAACAAAATTTAAATTAAATGTGTTTTTTGTTTATAACTTAAAAATGGGGGCGTTTCTTTGGTCTTTTTTTTTTAAATTAACTAAAATTTATTAGATATTTATGTTCATTTTTTTTTTTTTTTTTCAAATAATAATTTTTTGTCATGGGGTTTCAAAATTATAATATTAATAATGTATTGTTTTGTATTTAAGCTTTGAAGTTTTTCCACCAAAAATTAATAAAGATTTTTAACGCAAAAATTAAATTAAATTTCAAAAATTTTAAATTTTACATAGAGATTAAGCTTTAGATAATTAAGATAGTTGGGGATTAAAAAAAAAAAAATCATGAATTTTATTAAGAACTTAATTAAAATATTTGAATTTTTGAGAGTTTAAAATATTATTTTGATTATTCAATTTATGTAAAAAAAAAAACAACAACATTCTAAGCAAAAGAAAATTTTATATAATTTTTGTTATATTCACAAATTTGTTTTGCTAATTAACCTAACCAAATCATAAACAACTTACTTTAAAGCTTTTAAATTGCAAAGTAGAAGTAGCTTATGCTAAGTTTTATTGCAAACTTATTACTTTTAGCTTAGCTTTTCTTAAAAGCTCTTCTATACATTATTTTACTATATATAACACTTTTAAGCTGTTTTAAGCTTAAAGTTCTATAATTTTTTTCTAATACGTTTAGTTTAGCTTTTCTTAAAAGCCTTATTAAAACATTTAGCTTGGCTTTTCTTAAAAGCTCTTTCAAACGGTATTTTACTAAAAAGCTATAAAATTTTAAAGTTATTTTTTAAAAAAAGTTTAGAAAAGCTGTATTAAATTTGAGCTTTTTCTAAAAGAAGTTTAAATTTTTTAAAGTTATTACCCATTATTTGTAAAGTTGTTTAAAAAATATTTTATACAATTTGAAAACAATTTTCAAAAAGCTTTTTTTCAAAACGACTTAAAGCCACTTGTTCTTAAGCTTTAACTGTATAAAATTTAAGTTATTTACACAAATTTTAAGAATAACAAATTATTTTCTTATATATCATTTTAATAATAAAACTTTTTCTCTTTTCTTTTTAGGTAAGTTTCACAATCGACTTATGAACCTCAAAATATTTAACTTACGTAAGTCAAAATTATGTTTAAAAGCTTTTATTACAACAACAATAATTTTCAGAAATATTATAAAAATGTTCATAAGAACATAGAAAAACTTATATAGATACTGTTTATCAATACATTTTATTTCTTAGCTACTCTTAGCAACATGTTGCCAAACAACAAATAAGAAAATATAAATAAACAACATATAAAAAACAACAAATAATGGAATGAAAACAAAAATATATTCTTAAAAATATTGAAAATTATATAAAATTGTTCAAGATTCTTAATATTTACCTGCAACATTTTTGCTAAACATCCAGAAAGAGAATTTAATCACAAAAAAAGATTTCCGCTGCTTTTTGTTGTGCTTTTTGTTGTGCAACATGTTGCAATAAAACAAATATATAAATAAATAAAATGAATTTGAATGTAACAACAAATATTGAAAGTTTGCCAATATTTAATAAACAAATAAAATATTAACAACAAATATTTTGTATGCAACATGTTAGTTAACATGAAATGTTGCTTTTTCTCAGCTAAATTTTATCTGCAAAATTTTGCGCTACAAGAAATATGTAAATTAGTGTTTATACATTTTACATTTACTTAATTATAAACTATTTTAAACATTTGTTTCTTACTCTGTTCTTAAATGAAAATGAAAAATAATTTGTTTAGCAACATGTTGCATTAATTAAGAAATGTGCTATATATATATATGAAAAGTTGAAGAGTTTGTAAATGAAAAATTTGAAAAAAAAAGATAATAACTTAGATGCAATAATGACGTTAAAGATTTTGAATCTTTTGTTCGATTTTCTTGAATGTTGCTGAAGTTTACAATAAATATTTACGAACATAATTCTTCTTAATATTAAATAATTTCTATAGATTTATTACATTTTATTTTAATATATAAATCAATATTTAATTGAGTGGCTTATTTAAAGTTAGATTACCGCTAAATGTTGCTGCAACATGAGACTTTACTTTTGCACATTGTTGAAACACAAATGAGTCTTTAGGATTTTCAATAATTTGAATCTTTTATTATGTGAAAATCATGAAACAATTTCAATATAATTTTTTGCTAAACAATGTAACTACTAATTATATTTCTAGCTATTTAGCAACATTTAACATAGCAAATCTTTTAGCTCATTTTTAACTTACTTATGTTAGGTTTTTTTGTGAATATTTATGGCATAATTTTCAACATTGTTAAATTTAGCTGCTAAGCAACATGTTGCTAAACATTTTATTCAAGTTATTTACTAAAACATGTTCTTAGTTTAATAACATTAAATCTTTAAACTTTATTACATTATATGTTGCAGCAACATGTAGTTACTTACATAAAAAGCTTCTAAAAACATTAATTTACACGACATTTTAACAACAAATAATTTACATTCCTGTAAGAGAAACAAACAACAACAAAAAATGCAAAAATTCACATAAAAACTGGCTTTAAAATTTAAACAGTTTTTCATTTCTGAAATCTGAATGAAATAATACAAGCAAGAAAGAATAAAGAAAAAAAAAACGAGCAAAAAATATAAAAATCTCAACACAAGTTTTACTGTAGCAGACAAGCTGTCTGTTCAAAAGCGCCCACTAACATTTTTTTTTCTCAACACTTAATGCCACCACAGAAAAAAAAATGTAATAAGAAAAAAATCCCAGAATTATAAAGAAAAATAAAATAAAACCTACTCGATTTAACTAAGAAATAAACTTTGAATTAAATGGAAAGGAAATAAATTAAATATGATAGACACATGTTTAAATTGTTTTAAAGCAAACAAATATAAAGACAAATATGAACGTTATATTCGCCTAAGCCGAATCTTATATACCCTTCTTCACTTAAGTTGTCTAACACAAACAAACAAAAAAATCTCCAAAAATAGCTTATTCCATTCCCTGTTCCACATGGTCGAAACCGGTTAGATGTTGGTCGGAAAAATCCTCCAAAAATCACTAAAAATATCAGTGAAACAATGAAGTCTCTAACTTTTATAACGGCTTTACAAATCCAAATCAAAGATTTAGTCTAATGTGTGTTTGTTTGTGTGGTTTTTATTAGCAAAACAACAACAATTATAAAAAAATAAAATTCAATAGTTTTTTGACAATAACTCGATTAATTATTAACCGATTTGAAAAATTCTGAAAATTTAAATTAGGAAAAAAAATCATGCTATCGATTAGTGGAGAGTCCAAGTCCATAGAACATATAGCAATAGTCGAAACATTTTAAAATTGTGAAAAAATAAGGGTTTTTTGAAGATAACTTGGTCATTTATGAATGGATTCTGGCGATTTTAAATAGCGAAATTCTCGCAATCCTGAGGAATGATTTTATATGCATATTGTATAACTTTATGTGCGGGGGCTTTCATAAACGACATACCAACCGGGGGACGGAAGGTCGGACATGCATATTTCGATTTTGTTTTTTGAACCCAGGATTCAGAATATGTATATATCTTAAGGGTTCTCAGATGAAAAATGTTGAAATTACAAACGGAATGATAAACTTATATATACGCTATAAGCGAAGGGTATAAATAATTAAAATTATTTTATAATATTAATACTTTAAGCTTTTTAAAGCTTTTTCAGTCTACTTTTAAGAAATTTCTAAATCTATTTATTTTCATTTCTTATATAGAATATAAATATTTCATTAAAGTATATTTAATAAGGCTAAGATTTATTAAAAGCATTTTCTTTTTATAATATCGATTATTATTAAGTTTTGCCTTAAAATTACTAGTTGTAGGAAAACTTTTTTTGTTGGTAGTAAATTAAATAAATAAGTATTATTTTCGTTATTAAAAGGGTATTTTCTGCTTGAAATCCTTTCAATGGTCTAACTTAATAACAGAAATTAAATGCTCAAAACCATATATAATAAAATGATTACACACACAAGAGAAAATGGGATAAAGTGGCACATAGTAAATTCTACTTTTAAACATTTTGTATGGAAATATTGAAGCAACTATTACTAAAGAATCTTGAAATATATAAAGTTTTCAAAATCAATTATTTTGTAATAAAAATAAATCAAAGCAATGAATACTCATGCATCATTTATGTTCTTTTCTGTCAAGAATATTACCTTAGCGATGCACAAATGCAATGTTAAAAGCGAAAAAGAAAAAAAGTAAGAGAGCTTTAGAGAGTATGATACCCTACACCACTTTATGCGAGGTAAATTATCGGACTATTCGTCTCCAAGGTTTTGTTTTTGGTTCAGTTTACAAAGAAATCCTTCAAATTACGAATTTCTTTAGAATTCCGCCGATTTTTGAAATTCCATTAAACTGCACCGGCATTTAGTCGAATTATGTGTTTAAAACTTCGTTCCGGGCGTTACCTTTGTTTGGGGGCAAATGTAGTAATCTTTACCAAACTTCTTTGAAATAACTTCGCTATCATTATTATCATTTTGGATGGCTTTTGTATGGACGATAGGTGAAATAATGAGACGATTAGAGTGAAACTTAGCACATGAGCAGAGATAAAGAAATTAGTTGCACCTGGTAAATTTCATTAAATTACATATCCGTTCAAGCATGTTATGTGCTTAAAAGCTCATTCCGGGGGGTATATTTGTATGGGAGCTAGATGGAAATATAGACCGATTATGATCATTTTCCATAAGTTTCGTTCATCTAAAAGAATAATAATCTGTATCAAATTTCTTTGAAATATCTTTCAAATCGCGATCCCACCCACTCATTTTATCTTTTTATCACCATTTTGGAAGGGCATTTATATGGGGGCTAGGTGAAACAATAATCCAATTATAA
>JACGTJ010015625.1:0-12673 GCA_014858695.1 Chrysomya rufifacies | reverse complement strand
TATAATGTTTTCTGTATATTGAGTTTCTCCATATAGTTTATGATAGATCGTGTGAAACTTTAACATGAATTAGTCTTATATATCCTTAAAGAAGACATAATGTAATTGGACCATATTTTAATAGCTAGATGCAAAAGCATATTTTCATCTCAAATTTGAATATCAGTAATATAAGAATAACTTGAACTAAACTTAATCTAGAACTTGTAGTTCCATTGTAATCCCAAAAGTGGGTCGTTAACAAAAACTTGTACCTTCTTCTCTACTCAAAAAGGTAGCCTTTATGTTAGCGTTATAGTGTTATAAGGTGAGAGGTAGCATTCAAGCAGAGGTTCTTACGTGATCTGGGTTCTCCACCCACGCGAACTGCAACTTTGAATAACTCAATTTGAAAAGAAAATCGGTAAGATTTTATTTCTGATCAATTCTACGTTAGTTATAGTTCAGTTTTAGTTAAATTCTGGTTCAGTTCGAGTCTAGTTCAGTCCTAATTTAGTTTGACTTCAGTTCTAGTTAAGTCGTAGTTTAATTCTATTTTAGTTCTAGCACAGTTCTAGATTAGTTCTAATTCAGTTTTACTTCAGTAGTTCAGTCCTAGTTCAGTTTTAGTTTAGTTTAAGTTCAGTTTAATTCAGTACCAGACCAGTTCTTCTTCAGTTCTAATTCAGCAGTAGTTCAGTCTAATTTAATTTAACTACAGTTCTAGTTTAGTCGTAGTTTAATTCTATTTCAGTTCTAACTCAGTTCTAGTTCAATTCAGTTTTGTTTTTAGTTCAGTTTTACTTCATTATCTCAGTCCTAGTTTAGTTCAATTTTAGTTTAGTTTGAGTTCAATTATAATCCAGTTCAATTGCATTTCTTGTTCAGTTCTAATTCAGCTGTAGTTCCGTCCAAGTTTAGTACTAGTTCAGTTTTAGCTAAGATTTATTTTAGTTCTAGTTCGTTCTAACTTAGTACTAGTTTAGTTCTACCTCAGTTCTTGTTTGATTTTAGTTCAGTTCTCCGCGACCCACTACTGTACGCAGTCCATTAAAACGACACTTTCAACAGCAATGAAAATGGCTTAAGGTATATGTATGCTTGGGAAGATCGGAGGTTTAAAAAATTACTTTGTAACAAAGAGCTGTTAACTCATGTTTTATTAACGAAATGTCAAACTGCATTCATAACAAATTGTGAATTCTCCTTCGTTTGTAGTGCCCGTAACTTATCTCATCCTTGATATGCGTTTTATATGTTAAATCGAGCTTAACTTTCAGAATTAATCAAGAAACAAAAATCAGTTAAGTTTTAACAATTTAACAAAGTTACATATGTACATACATACATACATACATATGTACACATAAGAAAAATGTATGTTTCTTAAATTTTTCAACTCTATTTTCACTATTTTTGTATATCAACAAACATACAAATAAACTAAACATAATAGTACTTACGTTTGACAATAGCATTCGAATTAAACCCCAAAAAAAAAAGAAAACTTTCACCCAAAAAGAAAACAAAAAAATAAAATAAAAAAATACAATAAACAACATAAAATTTTGACTATAATAGTAAAGTATTAACTGTACATATAAACATGCACATAAGTATCTAAATACAAACGTAAAAGCATATAAACTTACAACAACAACAATAATAATAAAAAATAGATTTTATAATAAAAGATAAAAAAGAAACAACAAAATTCTTATAAGAATGTTATGTCCAATTGAGTACAAATTTATTGAAAAGATACAGTAAAAAAAAACTTATTAGAATATGATTAGGTTAAATACATACATACACACCACATACTTACCAACATACTTATTTGTATGAATGCATAACTATAGAAAAGAGAAATTAACCATAAAATAGAGAGTTGAAAAAACTTTAATCAAACAGTGATGTCAACATAGCATGATACTGTGGGAAATTTCAATATGTTGTATAGTGTTTGAGAATTTAAAATTTTTTCATAAGATTTATTCTTTAACGAAAAGATCATTAAAAAAATATTCTGATATGAAAATTATCCCGAAAAAACAGTCCTTTTTTGTCATCCCGAGTCTTAACTGATTCATTATATCATCATTCCTTTATTCTTCCTCTGGGGAATGATATTTTAAGTATATAAATCACTGAAAATTTTATAAATTATAATCAAATTTGAAGTATATACGTTTCCCTAGAATTTGTCAAATTGTATTAAAATGGCTGTTTCTATATTTCACTTAGTCTTATAGGGAAATTACTTACAATGAAGGTCCAACCATATGAAACGCTTCGTTAGTTCTCAATTTTATAAGTTTCTTAATAAAATATTACACATTTTTTTTTTATTTTGGTACTAGGAACCCTAATATAAGTTGTCTAAGACCTAATCTTACTTCTCCAAAAACAAAAAAATCGTAACGCAAGTAATAACAATAAAGATGCTTAGAAGGTAAAGTATATATAAATATATATATGAATATAGCATTTCAGCTTTTGGGTTATCAATTCAAACATACTGAAATATAAAAGCTTGAAAGGAACCGTCATATATGTACATTTTTAAATCAGTTTAAGCTTTAGGCTCTCGAAATCAAAAACTTCCGTAATATAATATTCATATTTTAAACATTTCATCTTTGATGTTAGGTCATAGAATTTTTAATTCGTGTCAAAGTTCTTTAACGATTTAAGTTTAAAGTTAAACTTTAACTTTGGAAATGTATGTGCCGCGCCCAAATTTGGCTATATTACTATTTATATATTTGTTGAGTATATATTATTTGTAGAGCATTGATTTAGACATTTTAACAGTAAGAATCTAAAAAATTTTAATAGAAAAGGTTACCGATATGTTCATAGTTGTCACTGAAAAATATTCCTCTTTCATTTTTATGCTAAAATGAGTTCAAAAGTTCTTTAAAGTAAAACAATCGTAAGTTAGTTATTTTCTTACATAATGTAATATTGTTACAATTTCAGTCAAAAAGTAAAATTTTTCATCATATTTCTTGGTATTCGGTGGGTCAAACCAGGTCCCAAAAATATTGCGGGTACTTTAAAATTCTGTTTATCCAAAAGTAAATAAGTTACTTAATATTAATCTTCCATGCTTTATAAGTATCAATTTGCCAGTCCTGTGAAATTCCACTAAATTTATCAGCCCTGAGTTGACGTGTAGTTTGGGAACTTTGATTTGATTTCGAGAAACTGCTATTAAATGATATTATAAAATAAAACATTGTAAATCCAAGTAAAATGTTCCGAAAAGAGTGTAAGGTCAAATCATGTGTGATTGGAAATCACTGGATTTCTTAGAAAACACTAAGCTGGCTTGATAATTTTTATGTCCAGTACGTACATCATATTTCAGCAAATATACTTTGATATGATTACCAGTACAAAAACCATTTAAATTAGAACCAAACAGCATTTTTTTTTCCAAATTTTTAGGGTAATTTCAAAATATTTCTCTTGTGGCATCACTGTTACCTAAAAATTAGTTCTAATTAGATTATTTTCTAAGTATTTCACACGAAATTTAGTTTTGTTTTCTTAAAAAAAAAAGAATAACATAAAAACGCTTAATTGATGACACTTTTTTGATAAACATAATTAACACACACAGAAATTAGGTTACTTGTAGTTACACCATAAATTTTATTTGGAGGCCACACTTTTTTTATTTTATTTTAAATAAAATTTGTAATTTATTTGTTGTAACGCCCGCAATTTTTTATAGGAGAGAGAAAAAGACTGACTTGTTAATACAATTTTCATTTGAATTAAACGAAAAAGGCATTTGATAAAAATCACAGTAAGTCCCTATCTCGCTCCCACATAGGTTGCAGGCGGAATGATATCTTAATAAATAAGAAAATTTCACTTTAGTACACTTTTTTTTCCTTTCAAAATTTCACATTAATTTTTCATTTATGTAACACTTTTTTAACTTGATAAAAAAAATTCCAGGGACAGCTGCTAATAGAAAAGAAAAAAACGAAAACGTTTTCTTAATACGCTTTTTCTTCTTGTTTGTTTCACCAAACGAGCGCTTTTATTTCAATTTTTAGTTTCAAATCTAACGAACCCAACAAAGCTGTTAAAAGCGTTTCAACTACTCGTCGACGACTACATTTTAATACTGAATAAAACAAATACAAGCAAATGTATTTCAAGTGATGATGATGTTGTTGTTTTTATTATTGCTGTTGTACAGCAACTAATGACAAAGCAGCAAAAAAAAAAAAAAACAAATACAAACTTATACTTTTACACACCAAAAAAAAAAAATGAGGACAGTCATTTAAACATTAGAATAACTTAAATACACACACACACAACACAACAATAATAACAACAAAGTGGTGGTTGTTTTTCTGTTTCTTTTATACTGTTGTCATGTACATTTTATATAAATTCTTCCACTGTGAGTTTATTTTTTTTGTAGTTTACAAAAAAAAAAAACGCAAAGTCAAATACAAAAAAAAAAGAGTAAAATTGTTAGATAAAAACAAAAGCAAAGAAAAAAGCGCGCGCGTTCTTATAAGAGAAAGAGCAAGTAAAAAATACAAACTTTGTGAGAAGAGGAAAAAAGATAAAGAGAGAGAGCAAAACATTTTATTATACTTAGACTGCAGAGTTGGGAAATTTTGTGGTTTTGAACATTTTGTATTTACTTTCAATAGAACTTCATGGATTTACAGAGATTTTTTTTTTACCAAAAATAACGATTTTTTCCAGGATTTTAGTTACAATTAAATAAATTTTATAAAACTAACTAAAATTTGAAGAAAATTTGATCACCATACAAAATTATTTGTACTTTTTAAGTACAAAATTTTTGTGACAAAGGTTTTTTATAATGAAAATAAGTTATTAATAAAAAAAATTGTAAATTATTTCTTAGCGAAAATCTTTAAAAATATTTGGATTATCTATCAATATTTTTCGAATTTTAACAACATTGACGGAAAAATGTCAAAATTTTTATTAATTTCTTAAGTAATTAAGAAATTTTGCTAAATTTTATTCGAAATTATTTAGATTTTCAACATAGTTACTTGAAAACATAGAAATTTTAAGGCAATAGTGGGCCGTAGCTAATGGATATAGTTGCAAATTTTAAATTTCAAATAATTTATATAAAACAAAATTCCAATTTCTTAATGGAAAAGCTAAATTTTATTAATAAAAATAGAGTCAGATATAGGTATCATAAGAAAAACATAATTTGATGATGTAATGCCAATATGATAATTAAAATTTACATAAGTTTTTCTGATTATAAACCTAAATTATCGTCTGTTCCTTTTGCTATTTCGAATTTACGTTATTTAAGGCATAAGGAATGTCAATACAATTTTACGAAATCGTTTCGTTTCCTCAAAATGCCAAAAAGTAAATCTTTTAATAAAAGAAAATCTATTAATGTTCCAGTAATTTGCCAAACTTAGCCAGATTTTACAGGAAATCAAAAAAATTCTATGTTTTTTTTTATTGTTTTTATGTCTACGCCTACAATTTGTTAAGCTACATTGGATGATATTGATAATACACTTAATTCTCTTCTAAAAATGTTCCTAAACCATTGAGGAGGTTGGAAGACCGATCCATAATAAACATATGAAAAATATAATAAATTTATGATTGAAAATAATATGAAAATATAAGAAACTATGTAATTTCATAAAGATTTTGAAATATAAAAAATATGTACAACATTTTAAGAATTTCTTAAATTTTAAAGATGGAATTTTAACAAAAATATTTGAAAAAATTGAGATATTTTCAGAAGTATTAAATTTTATTTTATTATTACGATTCATGTATGCAATAGCGCTTCTTTTTTTAAAAAGATTTCTTTATAAAAATTTAGAATTTGAATTAATATTTTATTATAATTTACAAATTCCAGATTTTAAATCAAATATGATTTGCATTAAAAATAATATTGAAATTTATATATATTTCAGGGAAATATCAATAAAGCTATAAAGATTTAAAAATTTCAGGGAAATATCAATAAAACTATAAAGATTTAAAAAATTTTTATTTTAGAGCAAACAAATTTTAATAAATCTACAATCAAGGAAAGTTTTCGCCTAATAATTGTAAAATATTAAACTTTTTTGTTTATTAATCTCTCAAAACTTCCCTGATTTTCCATAAAACATATGAAAAAATTTAAATTTTCCAAGCCTGTTACGAGGTCTTTTAAGTTATTTACTTAAAAGGGTGTGAGAGTGAGCGCCAATAGAGTTGATCTCAAACGTTAGAAGGGGAATAAAAAAAAAAGCTTTTTTATGGACAAAATACAAAAAACAAAAGCTTTCAAACACAAATTTTGATGATTTCATAATTCGTGTTATTTTTTGTTGCTACAACTACTAGTTTCTTTTAAATTGTTGTTGTAAGCAACGTTAATAACGAGGCCATTTGAAAGCTTTTTTTCTCAATGGATGATATTTGATAAAGCTTTTTTGTTGTTGTTGATTTTTTTTCTCGGTAGAGAAAAATAAAAATTAGGTAAATGTATACATATAATATTTGTTGCTGTATGGCAATTTTTTTTCTTTCGTTTTCTATATAATTATTTAGTGAAGACAAAAAAAAATATATATAAAAATATGGCGTAAGACCAATATTGTTTTTGTTTCATATTGTTGTTGTTGTTGTTGCTGTGTTAGATAGAAGAGAAGAGCAGAGCTGTAAAATATATATAATAAAAAGCATGAAGTCATCATATTTGAAAATATAGGAAGCGAAGAAAAAAAAAGAAATAGAAAATATTTTTGTATGATTAAGATTAATTTGGAAATACCACAAAAAAAGAAGCACAAATTATACAAATTTTTTGGAGGGAAAATATTTTTGAAATAATAAAAGTTGTGGGTTTAAAGTTATTTGTTAAAAATTTTTAAAAAGAAATAAATCATAAATTAAAGATATTTTTCAAAATTTTCAAAAATAGTTTAGAGATAATGATATTTGGGGGCCGAAAATTTTCAAATTAAACTAAAGCTGCTAGTTTAATTTGAATTATTTTGCCAGAAAATTAAGATTTTTTCTAATTTTGTTTAAAATTATTAAACAATTTTCAATCATTTGTGTTCTAAAGTTTTGAAATATAATCATATGCTTTGATCAAATAGTATATGACTATATATTTCAAAATTTCTTAATAAAAACTTACTAAGATTAAAAAAAAATAATAACAAAATTTTAACTTTGTTGGCAAATATTTTTTGTAATTTTTCAATTTTAGGTAAAATACATATCTCTCAAAAGAATTTGTTTTAAAAATCATTATAGTTTTTGAAATTAGTTTCAATTTTATAAAAAAAAACAACTTTCAAAAGTATAGAATAATTTTCAGAATTGTGCACATTTAAAGTAAGTTTTTCCTAATTTCTCGTTATATTTAATAGAAAGAAAAAAATCTGAAATCTATAAAAGTAAAGAATTTGGATACGAATTTACTGAAGTATGGAAATATTTCGTTAAGCGTCTTTAACAAAATTTATCTCGGTAACATTTAGGAAAATTCTGATTTGCTTTCCATTACAATAAGTTTTAGAATTTATTTTTCTTTATATTTTCTTTCCCAGAAAAAAAAACTAGAGAAATTAAAAATTTTATCCAAATCAGGGAGATTTCTTAAAAAATATATATGTATATATCTTTTACATTGCATTACAGTGCATTATTTTTGACTTAAAAACATTATTTTTCAAAAGTTTTTAAAAGATTATAAGAAGAATTAAAGAATTTTTTAAATATTTTTCTATATTTTATAAACAAAAGATATATGTTTTCATAAAATTAAAAATTTACTACAGTTTTTGCTCTAAAACCTATAAAAAACATTCTAAATACAACAAACTATATTATAAGAACAAACTATAATATAAGAATTTCTTGTAAACTCTAACTTTTGTTTTAGTAATTTGTTCGTTTTTCTTTAGTTTTTTTATCTATATATACAAAAATATATAAATCCATAAAAAAATCATAATCTATAACATTTTCCAAACCTGCTCTAACGTTTTGTTGTATAAAAGCAAACAGTAATAAATTTACCATGTCTGGATATAGATAAACTAAAGCTTTTTAACAACATAAAAACGGTATTTTGTCTTAGTTACTGTCATAGTTATAGAGAAATAGAGCAAATAATAGAAAAAGCTTTTAAATGAGTTATAAATTATCTAACACGCTTTAATAATAAAACAAAGCTTTATTTTGGGTAAATAACTGTAAATTGTCATGTATACAGAGTTTAGAAAGTATCTTTTGGATGATAATATTGGTATTTCCGTAAATTTATTATTAATTTATAAGAATATAAAAAAGAAATTAGGAAAAAGTGTATGTATAATGGAAAAAGTGTGCTAAATTTTCAAGAGGAGACAGTTGAATAGTAAAGATTTATTACTTAAAATTAAGAAATTTGCATTTCCAGCAAAAGAAATTCAACTCCAGTAGTTCCATATATTTGGATAGGGGGCTATTTTGTTTGGATCCCGTTTTTGACTTTGTTTTCGATGTTTTGATTTCAAGTTATATAAAAATTTTAACTTATAATAAAATCTATTCCTAACTATAACTATTTGAAGTTTTCAACTGTTAACTTATCAAATTTTAATAAAAAAAAACAATGTCAGTTTATCTCAAGTTAAACTTAGAACCTTAGATAAACTGACATTTCTATACAAACTATTCATTTTATCTTGAGTTAAGTTTAAACTTCGAATTAAGTTTTTAGTAATTTAAAGGCGTAAATTCAAAATAAATTTAAGATAGAATAGAAATAAATTGGAAAATGATTAACAAAACGAATTTAGATAAAATAAAAAAAAAATACTTTAACAATAAATTGAATATTATTAAGAATCAGATATTGAAAATAGATTTATAGAAATATTAAAATAAATTTTGAAAATAATTTCAAAAATTTTTATAGGAAAAGAAATTAAAAAAGTATCGAAAAATTATTATATTAAATAAAAAGAAATTGAAAAATTATTAAAAAAAAATATTGAAAATATAATAAAAAAAAAAAATTAATTAACTGAAAAATAATTTTAAAAAAATTAATTGAAAAAATAATAAAAAAAAATTGATTGAAAAATATAAAAAAAAATAATTAAAAAAAATATATGGAAAAATATATGGAAAAATATTGAAAAAAATATTGAAAAATTATTATAATAAATAAAAAGAAATTGAAATATTATTAAAAAAAAAAATATTGAAAATAAATAAAAAAAAAAATAAATTAACTGAAAAATAATTTAAAAAAAAAATAATTTAAAAAAAAAAATAATTGAAAAAATAATAAAAAAATTGATTGAAAATTATAAAAAAAAAATAATTTAAAAAAAATATATTGAAAAATATTGAAAAATATTAATTTTTTTTTAATAAAAAAGAAATTGAAAAATAATTTTAAAAAAATTATAATTGAAAAATAATTTTAAAAAAATCGCTAAAAATAAATAAAAAATTACTTGATAACTTAAAGAGAAAAAAATAAAATTCTAAAAACTAAGTTAAAAATATTAGAAAAAAATGTATTTAAAAAATAATATATAAATTTAAAATAAAAATCCACAAAATTCTTAACTTTAACTAAAATTAAAAGAAAAATTTCCAAATTAATGAAAAAAGCGATTAATATGACAAAAACCAAATAAAAATAATCAAGCAAACACGATTCTATGTGAAAATTTAAATAAACAAGTTTTCCATCTCTGAAGAATTTTAAAATTTTCTCAGTTTTAATCAATAAAATTAAGGAAATATCTGCGATTTTAGCAAAATTTAGAAAAGAAAAGTATGAACACAATTTTAAAATTTTCTCAGTTTAAATCAATGAATTTTAAAGAAAATATCTCAGATTTTATAAAATTTTAAAATTCAAATTTCTATTCTCAAGATCTGTAAAAAATAGAACTGAATTGAAGGAAAAAACTTTAATCAAGATTTTTAAAAATAAATATCTGCAACGAGTAGGACAACAAAAAGTTAGTCTCATTATTTCAAATTTTTCCCTATTTCGATCAAATATTCAGTATTGAAAACCTTAATATCTGTAATAATTAAATCAAAAATTTGTTTTGTAATGGAATTTATGGCTTTTTTTCTTTTGGAATAGAAAAAATTTATATTCTATTTTAACTTAGTTATAATAATTATTGAAAATTGGAAAATATTTTATCAATTTTACAATGAAATGAAAAATTTGAATTTGATTTCAAAAATATCAAATATTTTATGGTAAATTTATGTATTTTCTTCAAATCAAAACTTAAGTTTTCTTCAACCAATTTTTAATCAAAATAACAACTATTTTTATATTTTGTATAAATTTCTTAAAATTTTTTAGTGTTTTTTGTAAATTTCTTTAAAAATGTAAATTTTTTAGGTGTTCATTTGTCATTCACATTCTTTTTTTTTTATTTCATAAAAATATTCAACGTTTTAATCATACCAGGAAATACATAAAAAAAAAAATTCTAGTCTGTGAATAAAAATTTTGATTGCGTAACACTGTTTGAATAAGAATAAAAAAAAATGTGCTTTTTTCATATTTTTCTTCTATTTAATTTACTGCTGCTGCTGCTCTTTCCCCTTTCAAAAAAAAAATGAAATACAAAAACACTATGAACAACTGCTGCAACAACAACGACTAAAACTTGAAATATGTGTCATCCGCAATTTAGAAGAGAAATTTTTCTTCTTTATAACGTAGTAAGAGGAACGAATTAGTTACAAAATAAAAAAAGAGAAAGTTTAGTTTCTTTTTGTTTTCAAATTAAATTTTTCCAAAAAAAATATTCTAATTTAATAAATTTAAAGTCTTATTTTATATCCTTTTTTATGGAATTTTTTACAAAAACAAATTGTTTTGTTGTTTATTTACAAATGAGTTAAGTTTTTTGAAACACATCACCAAACCAGCAAGTTTTTCTTAAATTAAGCTCCAGAGTAAGTAATTGAAAGTTTCTTTTTTTTTTTGTTAAACAGCAAAAAAATATGTTTAAATTGTTTTTTTACAGTTTTTTTGTTAATACATTTAACAGCTTAGCAACAATTTGTTAGTGTTGTGTATTTTCAGTTTCTTTTCTTTTTCTCGCTTTTAACTTTAAAGCTTAGGGGTTTTTGTTGTTGTACTTTTTTTTTAATAAAAATTTCTATATTTTATTTGTATTTTAACACTTTTTTTCTTTGTTGTTCTAAGATCTTTGCTATTAGATATTTTCACATATTTTTATTTTTTTTGTTCTTTGTCTATTAGAAAAACTTGTTTCTTTTTTGCTTTTTTTCATCTTCAAAGTTCTTTGGTTGAAGCGTTGAAATTCCCAAAATGAACCGTACGCGAGCACGAATGTTAAACGAATGATTTGTAGAATAGAAAAACGCGTGTAAAACTGCTGGCTTTGTTTCCAAAATGCCAACACATTTGCTTTCCTTTGCTTTACTTTGCTTGGCTTTGCCTTTGGCTGTATAATGTCTGTACGTTTATTTGTCTGTCTGTTTGTCTTTTGGTCTGTTCTGTTCGGTTCTCTGCTAACATCACCAAACACTAACAACTATATTATACAAAAAAAAACAAGAAAAAACGAACAAACTTTTTATATACCTAAATACCCCTACCATTGAAATATATCAAGAAACCAAACACACACACACACACCTATATACTTATAACCCATATTTTAATAATGCTTAAGTATATAAGCAAACATTCATACATTCATATTTATATATGATTTCTTTATATACATACCTAAAGCTTTAAAAAAGAGTAACAATAGCTAAAGCTTTTTCTCCGTTTTCTGGTTCTTTCTGCTCAACTATTGCTGTTGTTATATACAGATATATAAACAGCAATTCCCCCTTTTGTTTAAAAAACAACAATATTTATTACTCACTACTCTCAAGCTTTTATATAATGATTTTCTTTATGCTCTTCTTCTTCGTCTCATTCTCTCTCTCACTCTCTCTCTCTATGACACTTTGTCTTTTCGTTAACTATATCTACTGTTAGTTTTTCTCCTAATTTATCTTTAACTTACAAAAGTTTGTGTGTTTGTTTTGCTCAACTTCAAGAAAAAAAAACTAAAGCTTTCTATATTCTTCCATTTATGAAGCTTTTTTCATTATATCTCACATATTATCAGCGTGTTTCTTTCTTTTAGTGTTCATATACTTGTTATTTTCTTTATTTGTGTGTTTCATTTTTTTTTTTTACATGTTGAAAAGTAAGTAAATAAAATGAAATCAAGAAAAAACATATTTATTTTGTAGATATCTTCTAAACTAATCATAGAGATATATACATATATAATTTTCTAATATTGCTACGTTGTCTCAGTTAAAAATTTTATTCATTATTAGTAATTATGTTTTAAATCAAAATTTAACTTAAGTCCTCTGAGAAATCTTATTTTTTTTCTCGATACTCATTTTGTGGTTTCTAATAAACAAATTATCTTTCATTAACATATTTTAGCATTAGTCCGCCAAAATGTCTAACAGAAATTTTGTTTTCTCCTAATTATAGAGAAAGAAATATAGAACAACAGATTTTTTTTTAATTATTTTTTATTTACTTTCAAAATTTATCATCTAAAGTAGAGATATTGAACATACATATATCATTTTTTTTTTTTTTGAATTCATA
>JACGTJ010015607.1:0-11450 GCA_014858695.1 Chrysomya rufifacies | reverse complement strand
CCAGGACCCAGAATATATATACATATTGGGGTCTTAGGCGAATATTTTAACATGTTACAAACGGAATGACAAACCCAATATACCCCCCAGAATAAGATTCTAATTCCAAGGTATATTAAGGGTATTTTAAAAGTTCTCCAAAAGCAATTCCTAGATAACAAGAAATGTTATTTACTAGACATTTAACGTTGCAAACACTGACACAAACACTTACTAATACAATTTTGATAAAAAAAAACTGCAATAAATTATCAAGTTGTTAATATTTATTTTGTTTACCACTAAATTTGTTTTTGTTAATATTAAATTATTTCGCCACAATTGCAATTGCCGGTAATGGCGGCCAAACACGTGAATCAATACAAATATGGCTGAAAGAAAATATTGCACGCGTACTAGGAATACCCCTTAAAGAAAACACTGACGTGTCTAAGTTGAACTGGAGATAAATTTGTGGTGATTCATTTGCTACTTTATCACTCTATCAAACATTAAAATTAACAAAATATACAAAAACGTAGTTATGCGTTTATATTTTATTGTTTATAATAAAAAAAGAAGGTATTAAAAAAAGCTAATGTGATATATAACAGATGGCACTTTTAAATCGTTTACTGATATTTGTTATGTTAATGTGTTTGTTTGTATTACCTAGCCCCAAGCAACATAGACGGGATGACGAGGATAGAAGTCATTAACAGCACCACCTGTACCATAACCCCAACGTTTACCAAAATCATAACCACTGCCATATTTATAGCCACTACCGTAACCATAACCAGATCTGGCATAACCACCTGTACCAGTGGCAAGTGTGGTAGTTGTGGCCAAAGGAGCAGCTATGGTTGCAGTGGCAGAATAAGGAACAGGAGCTGACACCAAGGGAGCAGAATATACAGCCGGTTGATAATAACCATAACCATAGGTCTCTGAGGTACTTAAATCATCAGAAGACTTTTCCTAGAATTTCAAAGGACACAATTACATTAGTACTTAACAACTTTAATTACATTACGTACCACTTCAATAGGTCCGGCCATACTATCGCAGATTAAAGTCATTACAACCGATACGAAAATATAAGAAAACTGTAAAATGAATATTTATTAAAAAAATGGAAACAACTTTCTTTTTCCTCAGCAATAGTTTGCTTTACCTTAGCCATAGTAAATTTCTAAATAATAATTTGCAAATAAATTAACACGTTTTACAAAGTTCTTAATTGAAACTGTAACTGATGCCAATTGTGATTGATCGTGTCTATTTTATACTGTATTGTGTATTGGCAAACAAAATATGCAATTTGCAAAATTGTTTTCCTCTTCAAAAAAGAGTCATTTCCAATTTTTTTTTTTTTTTAGAAGATTTTTATCTCTTAAATGGAGGTCAAGAGAAGCATATGGAAAACTAATTAAAGAATTTTAATTTCAAAAATCGATTGTTATTAAATAAAATTCAGTGTATTCATTGTTTTTAATGATGACAAAATAATGTTAAGCTATGTTCGCAAATTGCGTAAGAAAAAAATTGTTTGCTTTTGTTTGAAAGAAAACAGTGAAAATCTAATTTGAAGAGGTTTAAAACAACTGCTACCAGATGAACCTAATAAGGTGATGACACCTGATCAGCAGTTCGCTTTTGTTGTCATGAAAATTCCATAAAGTCAACAAAGTTTATTCTACTATATTTTTTATTAATTGTATTTTTCTTACATTTTAAAGCAAGATATATAACTTGGTATTTGTCTATGATATTCCAAATATGACGGAATATATATTATATAATATATAAAATATGACACGCATAAATTAAATCAGATTCAACGGACACGAATGTAATTTTCATTTTTAAAAATTTAGTCTTGTTAATTTTTTGCTGAAAAAAATTGTAGATTTATTAATGCATACTTTAGGGGTTTACTTTAATAACATCTATAATATTTTATAAATGAATGTATTAAAAAACTGTAACATAACTTAAGGAGTCGCATTGAAATTCTGTTTAACCCTTAAATGTTGAAGTATTTTTAAATTATATTGAACATCAGCAATCTTGATTATATAAAATTATTCTATTGATAATACAAGATACATATAAGATTGTTCATAATTCAGATTATTTCAATTCATTTTTTATTCATAAAATGCATAATAATTGAAATCCTTTTGGATCGTGAAGGAAATGCAAAAAGTTATTGATAATTTCATAAGAGATTGACGAGTTTTACTAGATTAGTGAATGTTCATCAAATTTTATTATTATTTTTGATAAAAATTTAAATGAAACGGTACTTTACTTTATAAAAGTTTAATTAAAAGCTTATAGTTTCATAATGGTTATAATCAATTTGAAATTTTAAAAAATAACATGAAAAAAAAGAACATGAAATTACTTATTTATGATATTTTTGCATGCTATAACAACAGGGATTTAAACTTAAAGAATTTTGCCGCGAAGTAATTTTGAAGTATATGGTATTAAAGTTTAAAGCTTTCCATTAAAATATTACCCTAAAATTTCTAAAATAAAGTTTTTTAAATTTAAAATAAAACATTTGTCATTCTTTTTCTATTTATTTTTCTTAACTTAATTTTCAATTAAATTTTAAATTCTTTTATTTCTTTCACTGGAAGTGACAATTCGTTACGAATTCTATACCCTAAACCTAAGTAGAGAGTTTATATATAAAATAAGCCTAAGTAGAGAATTTATATATAAAATAAGCAAATGGTTTTTATCCAAAAGCGGGACCCGAACTACAAAAAACAAATTCAATATAAAACGAGATTTACAAAAGTTTGATCTTAATCACTCGTTTTATTTTAAAAATCAGAATCAAAATATTTTCAGTATATATATTTTCATTGATAAAAAGCACTAAATTAAAAAAGCGGCATTTCTAATCACATTACATTTGTAACATAATTCAAATTAAACAGCCTGACAACTCTTATAATTCTAACTTTATTCTTATTTTATGAAAATTTTGAATTTTATTTAAAGAGATTATTACAATTCAATAGGACTTTATTTAAATGTACTTCTAATATATTTCAAAATATTTTTTCCCTATAAGTACAACACTGTTTGGTACAACACAACACACATTGACAATAACACCCATCACTGTTTGACAGATTGCTCCACCATTTTTAGTTGTTGTTTGACGTTCAACGAGTGCGGTGTTTTTTTAATTTTTCAATTCTTCATTCGTTCTCGGTTGAAATTTTTTTAAACTTCACAATAATTCTTCTATTTTTATATTTTTTGTAACAAAAAGTGTTTCAGCAAAAAATATCATCAAAGAAATAACGTGCGTTAACAAAATAGAAAAGAAAAATATTTCCCACCCAAAGAAAATAAATTCAAAAACCAAAAAAAATATTCAATAATTTAAATTTGCAAATTCAAAACCCAAAAAGAAAAAAGTGAGTGAGTGGTGCAACAGATTTCACTCCCTTTTTGTCATCGAATAATGACCAAATTCCCGAGTTAAATCTTTATTATTTTCAATAAATATGAAAAGTGTTTATATTTTGCATTGTTAATTAAAAATAGTAAAAAGTGATTTAATTTATGCTAAAAAAGAATAACTAGCCAATAATTATTAAATGTTTAATAGTTCTATGGTTCTTATTTTTTGCATTTTCAAGTTACAAAATCACAGCAAAATTAGAAATAAACCAACAACAACAATGTGATGGCAAACTAAAAGCAAAAACAAAAGAAAAAAAGTGTGGTTGGTTTTTAGACTAAAGTTGCCAGAAGATTATTTTTGTTTAGTATTATTTTTTAGAAAATCTCCAATTAGTGTCCAAATTATAAAAACGTTAAAATAATTGATTTTTCTGTTGTTAGAAAAGATAAAATGTTGAAATAATTGATTTTTAGTGTAGGCAATTAAAATATATCAATTTATTTTTGCTTATTAATAATTCTGATTATTTACGCCGTTCTTAAATGTTTGCTATAAATTATACAGTTTCGAGAAAATAGGCATATATTAAAATCACTTGGTTGAACTTTCTTTCAATATATTAAAATAAAATATTTGGTAAAACTTATGTTTTTAACATTTTTTTTTTAAACTAAAATGTATAAATTTTAAGCAAAAATAAATTTCTTTGGGAAAACATTTTTAAGTGAAAAAATCATTTTCTAACTATGATGCTAAGTTTGAAGTTTACTGTGTTATTGTTTATTTTTACAAAAACCATTCTTAAAAAAAAAAGAAATTATCCCTAAATATGCTGGGAAATATTAGCGAAATGTTGGTTAATATATGAAATAAATAGATATTACATTAATTACATCAAAAAACCGATAATAATAATATTGAATCTATAAACTCGAACTGGGAAGACAATTTTGTTGGTAAAGTTTTTTGGATACACAACAAAGTATAAAATCATTCTGACCCGAAGTTCTAAAAACAAGTAAAAGTTTTCGCCATTTAGGCTGATAACTTTTCATTCCGTAATTTCACGGCATTTTGTTTAAAATTAATTGTTTTTCGTAATATTTCAATATAAGATAATTTAAATTTTAAGATTGTGTTCTATACTGATAGTAATACGGAAGGATAGTGATTGGAATATGAATTAAAAAAATAGAAGATTTTTTTTTGTGCAGAACATATAGTGCTATGATAGTTTTAATTCTAAATTATAAAAAACTTTCCTACAAAATGTAAATTCTATATTCTAAATATATTTAATATGCCATCCATTGTTTTAAAATTTCTATTACACTATTTTACTTTATTTTATTAAATATATTAATATGCTTTCAATTGCATGACTAATAGCTCTAAAACCTCAGTACACTAGGAATCAAAATGCTTATCTGATATTTTTAACGACCATTAAATTTTTGTGATTAAAATCACGTACGTTAGTAAAATCTGGACGAATTTTATAAAACTTTAAATAAATATTTATTTAGTGAAAATGATCTTTGTTATATTATGTAATAAATTATTGTATATACGAGAGAATATTTTTCATTTATTAAAAATTCAATCCCAACAAAATCTTTTTCCCAATAAAATACTTAAATAACCTCAAATATCAAATCTGGTAACATTAAACATTTTTCTTTTATTTCTAATTTTTGCATTGTTTTTTATTATTTCTCGTATTCTACTTTTAAGCTCTTTGCAGGAGTGTAAGTAGTACAACTATATGAAATTTCTTCTTGTTTTCTAGCAATTTGTCTCATTTATTCTTATGGTTTGCCGGTCAAATTGTTTTTGCAAATATCTCAGTAGCAGCAATTTTACTAATGTTGTATTTGTTATTGTAGCTTTTTGTAGTTGAATTATTTTTTATGTGCGGTATGTTATACGAGTCCAACACCCAAAAAAGGGAATAAAAATGTATTTTTTTTGTTGGTTCTTGTATTTATTCTTCCTCTTGTTTGTGTTTTCAGCTGCTTTTGCTTATTTTGTCTTTTTACCGCTTTGTCAGTTTTTGTGTGTGTTCGTTTTTCTTTCTATATTTTTGTTTTATTATTTTTGTTTCGTTTCTACCACCGGTAGCAAAAAAAGCACAAAAAACTGAAATAAATTTAGCTAAACAGAAAAAAAAAATAAAAATAAAATCTGTGTTAATGCAATAAAAAGCAAATGAATGCAGTTTTATGCGTTTAATTTTGTTGCTATTTTTATTTACAATTTATGTAGGAATATTATTGACTTTTCAATTAAACTTAGTTTTGTTGTTGTTTTGATTAGATATTATATCGAGCAACAAGTTGTTATTGAAAATATATTACTCACAAATGAGAGGGGAGTAATAAGAGCTTTTATTTGGGAAAGCTTTTATCCTTTCTCTGTATTTAAGGGGGTATTTACTAAGAAGGTGAAGTACACAATAAGGAAAAGTAAATCTTCCGATTCCTTTATATCTGTATTACTCTTTGAAGGCATGCCTGATTAATTACATATAAACAATTTTTTTGTGAAACCAGTTTTTTTAAGATTTTACAAGTGTCCATGTAAAAATACTTATTTAATAATCGCTTCAGGGTAAAGAATATGATAATTTGAAATAAAAAATAGTTAATTCTTTTATAATAGTCGATAATCTATTGTCGTTTAATTTTTTTTTTTTAAATTTTGTCGAATCAACGATGACGAATTTTTTACTCTTATAGAAAATTTGTCTAGAACAAAACCGATTGAAGTTTAACTTATATAAATTATTTATTATTTTGGAATGAAAAATTTTGGAATATAACACATAAGTGTTATGTCACGATAAGGTCTTTTTATCATATTTTGATCCAAATGAATAATCGCGTATATAACCAGAAATCTCAAAGCAAAATGCTGAAGATTCAAAATTTAATATGAAAGAAAAAATATTGATTGAATGATAGATGAAAACTTAATCATATAATCGTTAAAGGATTTAACTTCAAATATAAAAAAAAAACTTTACCCATTCTCTTGGGTAAAGGCTGAGTGTTTGGTAAAACATGAAGCCCGATATATTCCCGTGAAGCCTGGACATTTTCCATCTTAAATTAACATAATACGATTATAGAAATTTTTAATAATGTCAATTACGTTCCTCAAAGTGACATCACTACAATTGTTTGGCACAACTAGTTTGTATTAACCACATTTAGTATAATATGGAATTCTTAATTTTACTGTATACATAATGAGTACGTTACCAAAATTTAAATATTCAGAAATTCATGCAAAACTATTAAATAAATATGTATAAATTTTCTAACAATATTCTGCGATAGCCCATGAAGACAACACCAATAAAATACTTAATAAAACCGAAATAGATCAGCAGTAGCACACACCATAAACCATAAACCTACTTTTGAATAAAATTCACATTTATGTATATTTATGTGTACTTTTTGGTTTTCTTGAGGTTTTTTTTCTTGTTTCCTTAAAACAACATAAAAATTTCTATTCAAATTTCTTTAAAACAATTCACACATTTGTAAACACTAACTTTTGGTGGGTAACACACGTTAAATATTGTTCTATATACAAAATGAACACTAAGTAATTTAAAATCAGAAAATAGAAACACATTGTATATGAATGAAATACATTTGAAATTTTAATGAACCCCACGCAAAGAAATCAAAAATAAATCTTTAAAAGGAATAAATAACCTAAAACCATTTAAGGTTGTCGACTAGACAACTGATCATAATGAAAATAAATTTTTATTAAAAAAAAGTTTTATTCAAATTAATTATTTTGTCAATAAGTAATCTGTAAACATAATTTATAACACCAATTAAGCGATTTACAATGCAATTAAAATTTTATTTAAAAAACTGCAATTTAAATAACAACAATAAATATAATTAATAAAATAAATTAAAATAAACCCACTTGAACCACTTTCACTTAACGCACTTTGTTTGACAAACGTCTGAAGGAGTAAAAAAAAAAATGATAATAAAAATCGCTTAAAAATAACATGATTTTTTTTTTTTTTTTTTTTTTTTTTAGTTTAGCTATAAAAATTAAGCAAAAGTCAGCAAAAATAAAATATTTTCTTAAAATTGACAAAATTCAAACAAATGATATTGTAGATTTTTATGCCTCTAACTAAGGTGGCCGCATGTGAAGACACTAATAACAACAGTGCCATGATGATGACGTTGGTAGATCGTATCACTATAGTAAACGTCATTAGGCAGGCATTATTATTCATGTATTCCAATATATATGTAGCTTACAGTGAGCTACAAATGTACAATAGGAATAATCAAATAAAAAATATTACAGCTTTTTAAGTTAGCCACATTAAGATAGGCAAAAAGTAGAATTTATTAGATAACATTTCCATAATCGGACAAAAATAGAGGGAACTTCACTTTGGCTATGTAAGGTCATCATTCGTATGAGAAATAGTTTATTTTTGCATGATCCACCCATATTACTTACTGAATAAGACTTTGTTTCCTAGCATTAATGAATAATACTTAGTTTACCGCATATCTATGGATTATTATCAATTCTTATAAAGTATCAAACCAAATATAATAGCTGAGTATAAGATCCGTAATTTCACAGAAACAGACAGATATTATAAATGTTCTCTCAGACTCAAATCTCAAAATAGAATTGGTGTCAAATTGAATACTGATTTTATTTCATGTGCATATGAGAGAATGTACTTGACAAGATCCGGTGTCGGACCAATACCTTATTTCTAAAAACCAAAAAAGATGGTGATATATATCTTCCCACTGCAAATGTATGAGCATGACATCTATTGGTGAGAAATACCATATTTTCTGTGATGTTCCTGTTTTCATTTCAACAATACTCGTATAGCTTTTATCGGTGAACTGTTTTTGTATCTATTATCATAATGTGAGCTTGTATTGGATTTTTCATTCCGTTTGTTAAATCTTAATCTTATAAAGGATTTTCTGTGGTTTTGAAAATTAGCAGAATCGGTTCATAAATAAGAGATTTTATTGCATAGTATTCCATATACACAAAACGAAAGAAAGAACGTACAACGATGAAATTCTTGATGCACTAATACACTGTGTTAGAAAATGGACACAAAAAATGGTGGTGGCCCTCTCATTTATCCGAGAGTTTATAATATGGTGTATTTTAATCTAAATGGAATTTGGTCCATAATTCTTATATCGAACGACATTTCTTCTGATATATTCGATTTTGTAACAAAAAAGTGGGCATAGCATCTGGTCACTTTTTGTGCACATTTTTATGTTACATGGAATCTTTTTATAGTTTACAATTTTAATTTTATCATTCACTGTATTCAAATGCAAAAAAAAAAAATCATGCTGCGTAACACTAAATCTAACACCCATTTAGTCTTATTTATGTTTATTTTTTGTTGCTTTGAATGTTGAGAGTGTAAGTGTTAAAAAAAAACTATATTTTCTCATATTTTTACTTTCCTATTTCCAAAACATGATCATCTTGTCACTGATTATTTAAAATTTATTTATTTAGTGTTTCACTCTTTATATTTTAACTAAGGCATGTGTGTTTTTATTTTGTTAAACTTCACTATTAGACTGATCTTCTCGCTCAAATTGTCCACATACCCCCCGCCTTATGCGAAGTTATATATTTCAAGGTGGGTCTTCCAGTTTTTTATGTTTTTTTTTCTGGTATTTCACTTGAAATTTTATTGTCACCAACGTAGTTCTTCACTTAAAGTTTTTCAACCCGATTTACACTGAAATTTCCATGAAATTTATTTAAAGTTGATTTTACCAAGATCCTTATATTTAGTTTCTTTTAAATAAGCCTTTTTTCAAATCTGGTTGCTCTTGTTGCTAAATTTCATAATTGTCGTCTGATAGTCTGTCTATTTGTCTGACTTTACATGGCCCACAAAAAATATATGTTTCTTCTTTTGATTTTTTTTTTGTCTTTATATCTAGATTGGCGAGGAAAAAACTATAATTTATTGGATTTTATTTTGCTTGAGTGATAATTGTAACATAAAAATAAGGAAAGAAAACTGTCTAGAAAAATCATGAACACAATATATGACAAGATATTCGTATTTATTTAAAAATTTAACAAACATAAGAAATTTCTTGGTTTAATATAACGTTACTCACTGAATAACTAACTGTCTGTCTGTCTGTCTGTCTTATTCATCAGCCCACTTTTTAAACTCGTAATGGTCTCTCGCTGAAAATCCAATAAGTCGGAATTTTTGGAAATTGCTAAAAAAATCATTTCGAAGCAAACATCGATCGATTATCCCTTAAGCTAATTAACTTTGTAACCCAAGAACATTTTAAGGAATTTACCACCTTTTTGGCTCCAGTAATCCCGTTAAAATTTTCTGGAGATTCAATTAACTCTTAATTTCAATTAAAAAAGATATTTCCTCAAGTGTCCAGTCATAGAGACAATGATGATCTTTTATTTAGAATGCTGAATAGGAAGATAGTTGACTTGTTTTAGTCGAAAACGATTAAAAATGTTCGCTGCTGTATTTAAATAATAATAAAATAAAGAAATTTAGTAAGAAAATCCGTTTAAATTAATACGATTAAAATTTGTTTCTTAATTAATACATAATTCATAATTATTTATTTATTTATTTATCTATTTTTTTATTTCATCATCATAATTATTGACAGTCAAAAAAATATTATTTATATTTTTAAGCTTTGATAATTCATTCCCGATTTGTATTGAATCAAAAATCTCATTTTTTTTCTGTACTTTAAACAAACACATTTAGCAATGTAACAGAATGACAATATCTTTTAATTTTTGTTTTTAGTCATTTCCTTACCTTCTGTAGAAAAAAGTTTCCTTCTTAGTCTTTCTCTTTGGGACTTTCGTCTCGGTTGCATTTTTAACGCGCTATTGCCCCGTTGAATCGTTATAGAATCGTATATTTTTTTGTATTTTGAATGCGCTGCATTAAACATTTGCTGTGTTGTTGTATTGTTCATTATTATCATGATCATGATAATCATCATTCTCGTATGTTGTTGTATTATTCTTTTTTACACAGCACACTCATTTTTATGTGATGAGATATTTAATGAGTTTGCCACATTTTGTAATTTATTTTTACAAAAAATATATCCACATAATCATACTTTTTGTTTATTTTTATTTTATATGATTTTTTTCTTTTTCCTTTTGTATTTGTTGTAGTTTGTATGATTCATGATTCATTTAAAATTTTTATTCCTATACGTTATATGTTATTTCTTTTCTTAGTTAATCTGTTGCATTGTAAAGAATATTTGTTGCATTATTCAGTATTCAATATTATTTTATATTTATTTCAACTATCATTTATTGATAAGTTTGGTGAGTTGCTAAAATTTGTTTCAATTACTTTTAACAAATAGTTTTAAAGTAGGTTTTATACAAGAAATTTGATGTTATAGAAAAAATTCTTTTAATCTAATATGATTTAGCATTAATAAGCAACTAAATAACTGTATGATTAATTACAATTTTAGCTTGAAAAATGTTTATGTAGAAATAGTATATTTCGTTATGTTAAAAGCGGTTTATTCAAGAATCCGCTTAGCACATCATTCTGATTCAGCCAATCGCTAAAATAGTCGATGATTTCATATGAGAATGTAACACGTAAGCAGCGCGGACTAGGCGCATATTGGGCCTGTGAACGCTAATATGTTCATGTGATCTTTTACAATAATATATGAATTGATTATGTCAGTTTATACCTTGAATATCTACTAAAAGTTGCATTGCTAAATTTTGAAAGGATACTTCATCATCTCAAAGATCGTTAGACTTCTTTATGAAAGAATCAAACAAAATTAGACTTTATTAACACTTCAAAAGTTAATTTTTTATTATTCTATAAAGTCAATTTATATATTTTCTTTGAAAACTCTTTTTATTTGGCGGTTCAATAGTAATACCATCGCTTCAATAATAATAATAATAATAATAATAATAATAA
>JACGTJ010015597.1:0-11501 GCA_014858695.1 Chrysomya rufifacies | reverse complement strand
CTAGAACTGAACTAGAACTGAATTAGAATTGAACACGAACTAAATTATTATTATTTTATTTATTTTTATGGAATTAAACTTTGTAACGTCTTTAAATGATTATTTTTAAATTATACTAAATTAAACTAGAAACTTATTATGACTTCAAGAAAAATATAGTGCATTTAATGTATAGAAATAAACTAGCAACGTCATTATCATCACCTGGTTTAATTATTTTACCTTTTACCTTTAGAGAGCTGTGACCATGTGGTCGGTATAGCAGCCAAATATAAAAGTTAAAGTGTAATTAGACAAGCTCTCTTATTCTATAGCTAAATACACAAAAAAAAAAACATCTAACAAAACCCTATAAAAAAGAAAAGTAAATTTTTGAGTAAAAACGTTAAGATTCTTGTGCGTTTTGCAACAAACCTTTACTATATTTATTTGAATAAGAGTGTTATATACAAATGTTTTTGTATTCCTGTATAGTTTGAGTATTTGGTAACAGAGTTAAAGCCAATAATTTATTCATGTATGATTACATGTCGTAATGTTGCAACCACAGACGATTTATGACCTTTTGTAGTTAACAAAAAAGTATAAAAATGTATGTGAAGAGAAAATATTCCTTTTTTTCGTTTTGCAATTTATATTTAGCAAAATTTCATTCTTGAAGGCACAACAACTTTAAGAATAAAATTTTGCTACAAAATAATTTATTAATTATAAACGCAAAAATAATCATGCGATGTTACATTGCAAGTACAAAAGCTTCTCTCGAAGTGGTATATTTATTAAATTTAAGTTTCTCTTTGTTTTTTGTGGATTTATATTTAAATCCACTCAAGTAGAAAAAAGTTTTGAATAACTTTTTTAAGGTCTTTTATTTTTTGCTTTAACCCATAATCACCTTATGAAAAGAAAAATTTTTGAAATTTCTCGTTTATGATGTCATCGCCTTGACCACCCATTAGAAACGTAGCACTAAAAATTACTTAAATACTATTAATGCTATTAAATGACAAAAATGAAGGGGTCCTCCCGAAACATTTATAAATTTTAAATCTTATTCTAGTTCGAACACAAAATACATATGATTCTGTTATCTAAAGCTTGAGCAGATGTATTGTTCCTGCTATAATAACTCATTACTTCTACTGGACGCAGCAAATACACTGTTAAAAATGAAAGCCAAATTATATTTCTATAATCCATGATATGACTTAAATATAACCTTGAGGTTTTAGAACTGAACTAGAATTGAACTTGAACTAGAACGGAATTAGAGCTGAACTAGAAAACAGAACTGGAACTGAACTAAGGTAGAACAAAACTAGAACTGTACTAGAATTAAGCAATAATTCAAACAGCTCTAAGTAAAAAGTAAAATTTAGCATAACTGGATCTGAACTAAAACAAAATTAGAACTAAACAAACCAAATATCGTTTGCTTGATACATCTGAATTTTCCAATTCAAAATTCGTAAGAAATATATAATCGATTCTTAACATGTAGGCCGAAAACTGTATTAAAATCTTTGTCTTGAGAATCAATGACGCACTTTAGAATTTGTAGCAAAATTATATTCATTCATGACCGAAGCTTGGAAATTTCAAAGATAAAATGTATTTTTTTTTTCAATAAGTGTGAGAGATTTTAAAATATTGTATTTGCATATTTTTTCATGTGTATTTTTTTTTTAACATACCAACTACTAAAATGATTTGATAAGGTATTCTTATTTCCCTTAAATAAAACTGTATTAAGTAGCTATTGAATCCCATCATTGAAACATTTTTGCCCTTGCAATCTTTTCAAACACATACCAACATTAATATGAAAAATATTATTTTTTTTAAGGCACCTACTGTCAGACCAATTGGAATTGAGACCAGGTTAAAAAGAACATTGCAAACGAAATGTCGCCACGTAATAAATCATAATATTAAGAACAAGACAAGCGACAGCGTAAAATGTCAAATAACGATACAATTGTCTGTTTCACTAAAGAAAGTCTTTTGCTTCAAGGTTTTTGTATGAACAACGTTAAAAATTTAAGGTTTTAATAAAATATTATGCTTCACAGTCAAAATATTAATCAGAACATCTTTTTGTAGGGATTCGGTTTTGCATTGAGTTTCATTGAGCCACGAGTTTGATTAAGGCTACGAGACGAGTTGTTTGATGCACCAAATTATACAGTTTTACTACCTGTACAAAAATGTGATAAGAACAATAATTTTCGGATGTTAACAGAGTTTCGAAAGAATGCATTTATTTGAAATAAAAATGAATTTTCATTGTATATGAAAAGTCAGATCTTCATATGATATAAATAACCTCAGATGTAACCTGTGTATAAGGTCAATATCTCATTTTCTGGGCTTTATTTCGATTGGTGGTTCAATAACTAATATAGACTCAAAAGTTTCAGGTTCCGTTTATAACTAAAAACGGTTCCTAAGAATAAAGAAACAGTTTCGTGACAAGTTTCTTCAAGGACTATTTAAATTAACGCTTAAGGACAATTGGGTGAAAAAATCCTATTATAAAAGTTTACTTACAAAATGTAGCAAAGTAGAAATGATTAGCATATCTTAACGCGTTTTTCAGAACATTAACGAAAACTATGATTAATTCGCTTAATTAATATTATTAGCATAAAAACAATTTAAAGTTTTAAATATTTATTGGCAGTTTTCGACTTTTAGTGCAGATAAAATTAATAATTCTATACGATTATAAAAAATGAATTAACTTTTCTATTCAAATAATTTCATCTCCCTGGAATGCACAATAAAATCGTAAAATGAAAGCTCTTTATAAATTTTAACTCAAAACCTAAGTCTTTCAAAGAACTGCATCATATTTTGTTAAAGAACATTATCGTCAATAGCAATCATAAACCGCGAGACTCATTTTGATCCTTCTCAAGTCTCTATCACATTTGCACGCGAACATACAAATGCACGACGAACAGTGACGGCGACAAAGAAAAATGTTTCATCAGCGTTATAAACCAATACCAGAAGCAGTAATCAGTTATGTTTCTTCTTTACCATCCGTCTACTTTATTAGTTTTCTCAACTTTTTTCGTCAAAAATATTTTGCAGGCAATACAGAATAATAATCTTACGAAGTCTTGCTTTACGATCGTTTCATTGACGCGACGTGTAAAATATGAGATATTATTTGTTTTGTTGCTTGCTAGCTTCTAAGCAATGCATATTACTGTTGTTGGTTTACGGTTGTTGCACATGAAATCGAGCCTTTAATGATACGGTTTTGTGTTTGGATGGGATTTCTTCCATAATGATCGCCTACAGTTGTGTTGACAAAGAGGCGAGCCTTGTCAACCACAATCGCCGCTAAGTAGGTAGGCTTACGACATTAATATTCACTTCCTTGTCTCATTTACAACTCAAATATTCATACATTTTAAATTATATTGTTTGTATGTATGTCTACAATAACAACACCAACAATAATAAACCAAATAATTATGACAAGTATTTGTCAAAATCCTTAAATTTCATTTAACATCAGCCAGTCAGATAGAAATAAATTAAAAACTGATAGAGACGACGGCTTTCTGTTTGGTTACATCATGATGATTCATACTGAAATATGCGACTAGTTCTAGTACATTGAAATTATTATCTTTTTACGTCTGACGGCAGGTACTAATTTTTTATTATTTTTAAACTGATAAATGAAAATAAATCATCTATACTTTAATTTTTCCACTCATACACACAGTATGAATTCCATTTGAAACGGAAGGAAATGAAGATTAAAAGTTAGTGGAATCGTTTGGTATACTTTTTAATGGTTTAACTATTAAGTTTTATTAAACGTTCTTTAACTGTAGTTTAATTGTATTACAATTATTAACAAGTAAGAGCGCTTTAGTAGGTCAAGCCCGACTATATGGTACCCTGCACCACTTTATACGAGGTAAATTAACGAACTATTTGTGTCCAACGTTTTGTTCTTATGTCAATCTGGACAGAATTTGCCTAGATATCCTTTAAATTGCTAATTTCTTTTACATCTTTTACACAAGTTGTATTCGCCTAACAAAATAAGAATGTGTACCAAATTTCATTGAAATATCTTTATAATTGCGACTTCTCTCATCTTTTCACCATTTGGAAGGACATTTGTAGGGGCCTAGGTGTGAAAATGCACTGATAGTGACCATTTTCCACAAGTTTTATTCTCCTAACAAAATAATCTGTACCAAATTTCATTGAAATATCTTTGAATGAAATTTGGTAATTTTTTTCACCATTTTGGAAAGACATTGGTGTAAAAATGGTCCTCTCAAGAACATTTTCCACAAGTTACATTCATCTATCAAAANNACTCAGAAAGTGATTCTGAGTTGAACGGTATACTTAAAGGTTACATACATCCGCTCAAACGAATTATACCCTCTCCATATACTGTGTTGCAATTTGGTACCTCTTTGTTAGGGGAATGAAATTTGAGGAAAATGGTCTTGGTCGGTCCATTTTTACACCCTGTCCTTCCAAAATGGTGAAAAAATCTTAAATATGTGAGTGAGGCCACAATTTTAATGATATTTTGATGAAATTTGGTACAGATTATTTCTTTGTTGTGGAAAATGGTTATGATAGGTCCATTTTTACACCTATCCCCTTAAAAATGTCCTTCGAAAATTGTGAAAGAAATTGCAAAATATGTGTGTGAGGTCACAATTTTAAAGATATTTCGATAAAATTTTGTACATTTTCCTAGGTAAATAAAACTTATGGAAAATGGTTATGATCGGTCCATCGGTCGATTATTACTTTGATATATGGATTAAACTTGTGGAAATGGTCTTGAACGGTCAATTTTATCACCTTGCCACATACAATGTTATCCCCAGAATGAGGTTTTGAATACATAGCTTGCACATCATGTGTATCTTCTTCAATTATCTTTACTCTTTTTACCTATCCCCCATACAAATACCCTCCAAATAAATGATAATAAAACACATAAAATTAAAAAAAATATGTGCATGAGATCGTTATTTCATACACATTTCAATTAAATTTGGAACATATTATTTTATTAATTGAAGAACGAAGTGTGTTGAAAATGGTTGTGATCGGTCCATTTATCGCTTAGCCCTCATACAAACGAACCTCAGGAATAAAGTATTTAACACATAACTGAAATTTATGAAATTTACGCAATTTGAAAGATATCTTCGTAAACTGTGTCCAGATTGACAAAAAAAAACTTTAAAATGAATAGTCCGTTAATTTACAATCTACCTCTCATAAAGTGGTGCAGGGTAGCACTCTTACTTGTTTTTTATTAAAGACTTGTTATGATAAGTAAAGCAAATACAAAGAAATCATTTGTAAAATAAAATAAAAATAAACTAATTAAGTACAATTAAAATGTGTAATCAATATCATCGGCGACAGTGATCAAATATTTTTATTTTTTGTTTATTAAAGGAGTATGATGGAAACACAATCAAACAAACGGATATACACGTGCAAAGCATAAGTCACCTTTTAACCCATTAATGAAGAAATTTAAGATGATGGAAAACAAAAACAAAATAAATCTTCAACTTGTACAAATAAACATAAAGGAGTAATACAAAAGAAAACAAGTAAGAGTGCTTTAGTCGGTCAAGCCCGGCTATATGATACCCTGCACCACTTTATGCGAAGTAAATTCCAAGGTTTTTGTGTCAATCTGGATTGATTACAACCATTTTTCACAAGTTTTATTTCCCTAACAATTTTTTTTTGTATAGCAAATTTAATCGAAATATCTTTAAAATTGCGGACTCCCCAACATATTTTATGATTTTTTTTACCATTTTCGAAGGACATTTGTATAGGGGGTAGGTGTAGAAATGAACCTATCAATACCATTTTCCACAAGTTTCATTTGTTTGTCAAATTAATAATCTGTACCAAATTTCATCGCAATATCTTTAAAATTGCGATCTCAACCACATATTTTTTTATTTTTATTATCATTTCGGAATAACATTTGTATGGGGCTATGTGAAATAATGGACCGATTATAATCAAACTCGGTACAGTTGTTAAGATTTTTAAAAAAGTTATTCACGCCAAATTTCATCTTAACTGCGTGTGTAGTTAAGGGAGTTATGAGTTTAAAATCTTATTCCGGGGGGTATATTTGTATGGGGGCTAAGGGCTAGGTGAAATAATGGACCGATCATGGCCAATTTCAATAGGCTTGGTCCCAGTGCCAAAAAAGTTATGTGTGCCAAATTTCAAGACGATAGCTTAAAAATTGTAACCTGTAGAGTTTGTACAAGCTTTACATGGACAGCCAGCCAGCCGTCCAGGCGGACGGACGTACATCGTTTAATCGAATCAGAAAGTGATTCTGAGTCGAACGCTATACTTTCTCGCATGGGAAAATAAGTTCAAATACTGAGCTTATTTTCCCATGTGGTTTAGATATTTCAGTATCCTTTTTACAAGCAAACATTACAAATTTCTGACTAGCTTTTGCAAATGAGTCATTCCAATTTCCTTTAATATTATGAATTATAACAAGATATTTTTAACTAATATCTAGGATTTTCACATTTAACATTTTAAGAAATCGGAAAAAATATTAAGGTATTTTCCTTGTATCTAGTTTAGTTCTTTTAAATTATTTTCTTTGACAAAAATGACTATAGTTTTCTTTACATCTTTCCTGATTTTCTCGTTTTTATTTTCTGTCTGCTTGGAACATGTTTGCAATTACTCTTGGTATTATTTTGTGTCTCTGTTTCAAAGAGTTTATTAAAATATATATACCCGGACTAAACGATTAAAGCAAGAATCAGAAAATATAAACTTAAAGGATGAACGAATGCATTTCTATATTTAACACTCCATTATTATTTATAATAATTGGCTCATAAAGCCTCCACAAAATATTTGTTTCAGTTTCATTAAACAAAACAAGAGTAGAAATTTGACTACAGCATCCGATTCTGGAGCCAAGATTCTTATCAGACATCCGCTCCATAGATTGTTTCTTTACCAATGATTTTATTGTAGTCACGATTCAGCGTGCTACGCCTACATTTCTCAGACGTTTGTAAAACTAGTGAGAGTACATGAGAAAGGGGCCTACTAATACAACTTCTATAGCCTTATACGTTTTCTATTACCGAATAATGTTGTAGTCTAAGCCGAAGTTATCAATATTCTCTAAAGAGTTCAATGTCATGAGATACTTTCGATCAACTCAAAATTCTACTTTAATTGCCTTTTCAAGGAGAGAAATAAATCAGAAATCAAGATGAGTTCAAATAGTTTGATGGGCGATATAGACTGTGATTTTTAATTTCAAAAAACGTTCATACGCAGTAATTAGATTCTGTTGATTGCAATTTAGAGAATGTTTTTCTTAATGCCACAAATTTCCTTATGCTAATCTGCCTTCATTAATGTAGTTGTAAGAGAGATCCCCATTCTGAAATTTATTGCATTTACTGCAACCTTCGCTGAGATGCTTTCATTTGAACTTTACTTGTTATGATGACAACCTGAATAATTTCAGACATGGATGCAGACGTAGATAACTTGTCGTCATCTAATTGAACTCTTGAACTTTTAAGCTCTTGACTTGTCATCAACCTATTGAACTTTCTTAACATCTAAATTTTTCGAGACCTACTTGGTACTTAACTTATTTGGTCATCTTTAGTTCTTGCATTCGTTACGGGAGGAGTAAAATAAGTACATAAATGTCTTCATGCTTCATTTTTTGGTTTCATATTTTTACTAGACGTGTATTCTTAAAAAGAATTTGGCATACCCAGCTTTCAATCTTCCAAATTTTTTTGTAAAGCTTCCATTTATTTTAACCTCTTTCCTGATTATGTAATCTTTAGATCTTATGGCTACATGCATCGTCATTACCACATTTTTAAGCTTGATTGCTTTCAGAGACCTTTTAGTTTCACTAGTATGTTCGATTGGCTAAACCTTTTGACAATCCTTCGGATCATCTTAACTTTCTTTGTAAACCTTTTGACAACATAATCTTTCAGCCTTAAGAGCATCAGTTTTCTTCCTATTTTTGGCAGAATAAAGTAACATCCTCTTAAAATGGTAGATAATCTATAACCCTCCCTCCTTTTACGATAAACTGCAGAGGATCTAATTGAACTTTTTTCTAAAATCATCTACTTGATCCTGTCGAACAAGGGATTTGTGATTGGCTCTGACATATTTGTGCTGGCACTTTAACAGGTTCTATTATTTATAATCAGTTCTTACATCGTTACTTTTGGGTAAATTAACACAAATTTCCAGGGATGATATAAAAAAGGGCACAATATTTGTTCAGTCTAATTAAAGCGGTAAGTTTTATAACTCAAATCGCCCAAGGATAATGCTGCTTCCCATGCTCAAAAGTATGATTAATTTGAGAAAATAGTTATGCTCTTTACAAATATATGAAACACACTTTTTATTGCAATAGAAACATTAACATTACAAAAGATTCATGGATACGAATATAAGCATCAAGAAATTATGGAGCTGCTATACGCCAACACATAGAAAGTATCTTATAATTAAAACATTTTCCTGAAAATATATTGTTGATTCAACAACAGTAGTTGGTGAAACCACTCTTTATTATCATATTTCAATCGGTGTAGTATTCAATTTGACACACATTCAATTTCAATTTGGTACCGGAGCTATGTGATTCTAACGTTGTATTTTATTGAAAATATAGTTGATATTGATACCGCATGTTATCATATTATGCACATTACTGTAGGCTGGTTAGATTTCTTAGTATAGTGATTTATTGAACACAACTGTTAGATAGATCTAGGCGCCTTATCTAAAAACAAATCATACAAGATTTAAGTCTTTTAGTTTCCGAATGCAGGTTTATGATGATGAAAACCAAACGAAGACAATAAATCGTAATTATGGTGGAAAATTTTCAGTGAACAGTAAAAATTAGGATTGAGTTTAACGATTTGTAAAAATTTTCTATCATTTTAACTCAAGTTTCAATTCAAAATCTTAAAAAATGTCAACTACAGTTTTAATTAAATGTTTACAGTTTACAGTAAGTGTCAATATTTAGTAAACTAAGGAACTTGATCCTGAAGCATTAATTAATCTGAAATGCATACAATCATTGACCCTTGTAAGTCCTCTTCAAGTGGAGTTGGTATGGCTATTGGGATAATAGGTTATAATAGGTAGTGAGAAGTATGAGGATCGTATTTGGTCAAAGTTGCGACATGTAAAGATGTCCTCGCTCTCCGGGCTATTCAATTGTTACCTATAGAATATCAAAGACCATTTTTGGTCACTTAGGTGATACAAAAGAACTCAAATCTTGTTTTCTTTAGATATGATATCGATGAAGTTTCAATGAATGATTGAATGCATGTCTGAATGTATGAGTTTCCTCGTAATGATTTATATAAGAGCTGTTAAGATGAGGAAGAGCAAGAATCGGTACTGACCCTTCTAACAAAGATGCAAACTACAATGTTTAACGGGAGTAGCTTTCATATTTTGAAATTCTTTGGAGATGTTTCGTTTATGATTTCCCTGAGCCTAAATATACCACATTAGATTATAAAAGGTAATGATAAGTATGCGGATTGTACTTGGTCAAAGCTACGGCATGTAAAGTCGTCCTCACTCCCCGGGCCATTCAATTGTTACCTGTAGAACTCAAATCTTGTTGTCTTTAGATAAAGTATAGATAAAGCTTGCAGTAGGTATCAATGAATGATTGGATGCATGTGTGAACGTATGAGTTTCCTTGTAATGATTTATATAAAAGCTGTTTAGATGAGGAAGAAGAAGGAACTGAAAGGATGAACGAATACATTTGAGAAAGGGGCCGACTTCTATAGCCTTATACGTTTTCTATTACGGAATAATGTTGTAGTCTAAGCCGAAGTTAACAATATTCTCCAAAGAGTTCAATACCAGAAGATACTTTTGACCCTTTTTGGCCACTTAGGTAATGCAAAAGAACTCAAATCTTGTTGTCTTTAGATAGCGTATCGATAAAGCTTACAGTAGGTATCATCACGGGTCAATGAATGATTGGATGAATGTGTGAACGTATGAGTTTCCTCGTAATGATTTATATAAAAGCTGTTTAGATAAGGAAGAGGAAGGGTCGGCACATTATCTATTGCATATTTTGAAATTCTTTAGAGATCTTTCGTTTATGAATTTCCACAGTCTAAACAGACCACCAACTTAACTTATTGTTATCCATAAAGAACAACCTTATTTCAAAACATCTCAGTGTTTTACTCTTTCAGTTTTTATATATATTTTTTTCTTCTAATTTTCTGTTTGTACACTTTGTTGTCTATGTTTGCTCTTGTGCTTAAACCAATTTTAAAATAAAATGATTTTTCTTATATATAAACAAGAAAAAACATAGTTATTCTTTAGTTAGATTTAAAAAAAAATATTAGAAAAAAATTAATTTAACAAGCATCAACATTTTTAAATTTCTATTTATTCTCTACTTAAATGTAAAAGATTTATTAGAAAATTCTTTATAAAAATTTCTTGCAAATTAAAAGAAAGTTTATGTTTAGATATAATTTTTAAAGTTTTATTATATAATAGAGTTTTATATTTTGCAACAGACCATAAAACTGACCTACATTTGATTAAGTTTTGCTGTAAAGTTGTAGTGGTTGCTTCTCCCAAAAGTATGCTATGGTTTTGAACAGTTTGTAAGATAACATAAGATTTTTTTTATTTTTGCATTGTTTTTAATTTTTCTTTTTGCTGAATTGTTAAAGCAAAAGTATCTTGTTTAATTTTCTTATACAAAAACTTGAGGTTTTGTCATTTACAACACTTTAGCAGTTGTTACATGAGGTTTGAGGTTGTGATTGCAAAATTTCTAATGACAAAATCTTTGATTGTAATTGATAGTTTTAAGTCGATTTTTTTCCTTTTTTTTTTAAGTAAACACTATAGCAAATCTAAATGTAAAACGTACAGAATTTAACTCTAAAAATATATCCTAAATAGTTTTAAATTTTCTTTCTAGACAACATCTATTTTAAACTGTCTTTTAGGCACGCTTTGGTTATTTGTTCCTTTAATTTCAAAATACATATTTTTCATGTTGTTGTCTATTAAAGAAAGATCGTAAAAATTATATATACAAAAATAAAGCATTTTAACAACCACAAATATTATTTGAGATGGCGAATGGGCAGGAAATGTGCCCATAAAAATATTTACAATAATGATGAAACATTAAATATTTTTGTACACATACAATAAAATTAAAATTCATACAAAACTACACGAACACACCCACACACAATTGTGAAAAGGAAACTTTTCAAATTTGCTGGACTGTTGTCCAAGGTACTTTACTAACACAGGTCTACAGAATTCCAAACATTTCTTTGTGGAAATCAGTGCCCTAAAACGGCAGAGCGCTTAAGTGCTAGTTGAGTTCTAGTTCAGTTCTAGTTCAG
>JACGTJ010015575.1:0-25284 GCA_014858695.1 Chrysomya rufifacies | reverse complement strand
AAAAAAATTGTTCAGCAATTGACCAGACATACACATACTCATAGAATGTACACGTACTCACACAGTATGAATTTTTATCATAAATACAATAATAATCGTAAAAATGTTGTGAAACGGAAATCTGGCACAGTCATAATAACAATTTCATATGTGGTTGCCGGGAAATTATTCTATTAAAATGAATTCACACTACTTTGTGGGCTACAGAAAAAAAAAAATACATGAAGTTTTTAGAATAAAATATTATAAATATATACAGCGATAATTGAACCGCATGTGGTAGAAAGTATTATGGATTTTTAAATAACCAACATGAGGTAGATGTATAAAATTTTATTTAAATGCAATTTACAAACAAATATTAAATATATAGAAAATTTAAGCATATTTCTTTCTTCATTCTCCCTAAAAATGGTTTAAACAAAAACTTTTAATTGCTGTGTAAACTACATCAAAAACACTCTAAGGATTTTTGTTTTAATAATTTTACAATTGTTTTTTTTTTTGTTTTTTGTAAAACCTCTTTAGACAACATAACTATTTTCAGTGTTAAAAAAAACTGGGAAATTGAAAAAATAGAACAAATACTAACGACCATAACAGTTTACAATTTCTAGATTTTAAGTTACAGTAGATTATAGTGGGACAACAACAAAATTCCTAAAAAAACTAAAGAATTAAAAAAAATACGCGAAATAGGAACAGCCACATCCATACTTGAAATTGTTGTCAAAAACACTTAAAAACCATTTGCAACACATTTTATACTTGAACTTATACAAATATGAACGAAAAAACTACTATGACATTACATACACATGTATGCCTTAAACTCCGAAGCAATGATAAGTAATAAGAAAAAAAAAAAACAACCTAAACTCTGCCTTAGTTAAAAATTTATAGACAATCAAGTAGCAAAAAGAGCTAAAAAGTATACATTATAACTCTAAACTTTTGTGGCCTTTTTCCACCAAAAACGACATGAAAAATAAATTGTAAAGAAAATAAGGAAGCTTACTAAATAAAAGGCAGCATCTTATTTCAAAACCGCTTTACTAGGTTATAAACTTAACTTAAGAGTTTAACAAAATTGAAATAGTAATTTTTGCATAAATGTCTTTGCCAACAAACAATTGCAACTGTTTTCTAACACACACTCACAATCGAATGCAATGAACATACACCGAGTGACACAACTTTTTTAATAGAAGATTTCGCATCTTTCCCTCTCCTCCATTTTTCTTCCCGGCTGATAACTGTTTCCTTTTCTTACTGTTGCAACAATTGTAGTAAAATGGGAGGAAAATGTATTCACACTGTCTTGTCTAGATAAGTGTTAAGTAAAGGGTCATCAAATACGCGCACTCCATGTCATAGTTTGAAGTTGGTTTTAAAACATTTCGCTTTTTTTTGTTATATCAGTTTTTTTATATTGTTCTCTTTATTTTGCTCTTTTTTATGGAAACGAAGTTTGTTAAATATTATTTTCCTTTTGCTTGTTGAAGGCTGGCAGGGTAAAAGGACATGCTAAATACTTGTTGGAAAAATGTAAATTTTCTTAAACTTCCTTTTTGGCAGTAGTTTCAGTTGTTGGGGAAGGAAGCCGTAATGGCAGCTCTAACAAAAACAACGACTTCTAAAAAGTTCGCTAAGTAAATAAATATAGTTTGTATTGAGCTCAAACCATTTTGTTTTGTGAATTTTCATGTTGATAAGATATTTTTATTTACTTATGTTTAATTGTAAATTCAGTTGTAAATTTATGCTGTAGGAACAAGCATAAAATGATCATAAAAATTTAACTTTTGCTAAAAACTTTTATATTGAATTTGTACATAAATATAAGCTATAATTAACAAAATAAATTCTCTAAACAAATTGAAATCTAAAGAAAACTAAAACTATAATATTTGTACAATTCACAAAGTTTTAACAAATTTTTAAAAACGCCAAAAAACAAATTTTTAAACTTTTTTGTTTGTTTTGAAAATTAGACTTTTTATATAAACCATCAAAAAATTTATGGGAGTCTATTGTGTTTACCATATTCTGGGTTCTGGTAAGATTCTAAGTCGATCTAGCGATGTCCGTATCCCTGTCTGTCTGTTGAAAGCACCATAGAGATCGCACGGGATGAGATAGGAAGACGAAATTTGGCAGAAATTATTATAGATAAGGAAGTTATGTAACAAAGATCTATAAAAATCTTTCATTTTTGAGCATGGGCGTGTCCCTCCCATTTTTTCTCCCGCTCATAAAAATATGCCCGATATATATACCTATTTCGCCCTAAATATGAAAAGGAGGAACGTAAAAAGATAACATTTTAGACTGCGATGTCCATCCACAGTAATCTGTGATTTTGTGATATAATGTCACAAATGTGAAATGAATGGAGGTAAACGAAGAAATTTTCGATGTAGTTAGTAGAAAGAAATTTGGCAAAAATTTAAATATATTAATTGAACAAATTTCTTTTATTTCATTTTTTTATAGCAGAGCTTTCTTCTAAATTTTACTTCATAAAAAAACAGTGTCATTTAAAAATATTTTGATGGTGGGTATTAAATATTCGGCCAAGCAGAATATAACATTCTTACCTGTTTTAAAAAGAGTTCAGATTTTTTTCTGATTATGAAAATCCTTTCGGATTTAAATTTTGAACTGGTCAGTTTTTATAAAGAACAAAATGTCATGTTCATTTCAAACGTATGATTATTATGAATTACATGTTTTTTGTTACTTTTATTACTTATACGCGCCATAAACCTTGCTAAGTTAAATCACATTTTTAACATTTATTTACTTAGAAAAAAATGATTTTTTTAGTATAAGACCAAACTAAACTTCGAATTTTTCTTTGAGAGATAGGAGAAAACAACAATTTATTAGACATTCGTTTGATTTTATTAGTATGTATTTGCACTAATTAAATATTCTAATCACATACAAAATATATTTATTATTTGGCACCTTTTTACCGTTTCGTTTATAATTAATTAGCATTACGATTTTGTATTTTTTTTTATTTGGCATAAATTAAATCTAATAACAAAAATTTATTGAAATTATAAATCAACATTTCTATATTTCGGTATATAACTAGAAATATTTTCGTTGTTGTTCTTAATTTATGCAATCAGTGCATAATTTAACATCATTTATTAGTATTTATTTGTTTTGATTTTTTTTCTTTCGCATTTCTTACCAACAAAATATAATTTTATCAGAAATGATTGTGTTACTGCGTTATGATGATTGTTTGTAGAATACAAATTAGCTAATTGTAAGCCTCAGCTAAAAATGCTCAGCATAAGCTGAAGGTGTGTAGCTTTGTACTTTTTATTTTTACCCTCTTATTTTGTTCAACTTTTCCTGAATGTAAGTGAATGCTTTCACACAATCGTATTACACAATATGAAGTAAGTAAAACAACTAATACATTTACACTTTCGTTTACAGCGTTGATGCTTAAAATTTATGTTGTATTAAAAGTGTAAGTGTGTAGGTGAATGTTTGTTATTGTTAAATATTATGCTAATTATTTTTTGTTGAATGAACATTTGTAATGAGTACAACAACATTACATTTCTTATATTTATATACGTATGTTGGTGTGTATGTAAAAGGAAAACAACAAATTTAAATATAAAATAACATTACTAACACCAAAGCAAAAAAATACAGAATCACAGCTTAATTAAGATTTTTAGATGAAACGATGGTAGAGGAACTATAAAATTACGACGAGAGGTTCGGAGGGAGTGTAGGATTTTTTAAAGAAAATGGTAGTACGAGTTAAATATTTATTTCAATGTTGTTGTTGTATTTTCCCTCATACACATACAAAGACTTTTTCGCAGATTCATTTGCTGACTGCCTGCTTGCATAGTTTGAGATGAGTTTATTTATTATTGTAGCACAATTAATAAACCTGGCTAATTGCACACCTTGATGTTTGTTTAAATAACAACGAATAGAATTTTCGTTTGTATATGTTTTAACTTATAGTTTTAGTTGTCTTCTTCGTAGTGGTGCTAACAACAGCCCAAGCATCCAACACTTTAATTTCTTGTTAGTGTTAAAGTTTTAGAGCAAAGTAAACTTATTTATACTACAGAATATTTATTTGTATCTACAGTTATGGGTGCATAGAGAGGGATTTCGAATAGTTAAATAAACGATGTTTTTGTAAAACAAAGGATACTATGTCAAGTTACTTATCTGTTTTAAGAAGTTTTATTATTTCATTTATTATTAAAAGTAATTATTGTGAAATTTTAAAGAAAACATTACCGCTACTATTGTAAGTTTTACAATTTATCTAGTAATTGTGCTTAGATTCTAGTTATGTAACTTTGTTATAAACTTGTTTTAAAGTACATATTGTTTAAATAACCTTTGACCCAAATAAAAATTAACTAGCTAAAAACTTTTGTCTTTATATTTAAATATTTTCACAATGCTAAAACTTTGCCAGTAATATAACATCATAGTCCGTTTGATATTTTCTTTGTTAATATACATTTTTCTTCTTTTACTATACCCTACACCATCATAGGTGAACAGTTTACAATGTGTTTATGTATAACATTGTAGTGTAGAGAAAATAATTCTGAACACTTACCTTAAAGTTTGTCTACCGACTAATTCGATTTTATAATGTGCGTCCCCCTGCCCGTCTGGACGTCATGGTAAATTTTAAAACTTATCATCTGATTCAAAGAAATTTAGCTAAAATAATTTCTCTCTTCTGTTCTTTTGGGTTATAAGATAATATGTAGATTTTTACTCTTATACACTTACTTATTTTTCTAATGAAAATATGAAAGTTTCTAATAATTCGAAATAATAGTGAAACAGATATGATAATATGAATTTAAGTTATATACCTCCCCCCTCTCCCTCATCAAAAATTTAAATTGATTTATTTAAAGTTATATTCACAGATATTTGTTTATTAGCAATAACATGAAATCTAGTATAAAGTAGAATTAGCTTATATTAGATTATGCCTAAGATGAAACCTAAATTGTATAAAATTATATATGTGCATTGCAGAACTTTATCTTAATCAAAGGTAAGTTGTTTACTAATAATCCCACATACAAATGGCATCTGTAGATTCTAATAATGCCGCACAAGTAGACATATCATGATTATAAATTACGGACTACTCCTCTTACATTTTGTAAATGGACCGTTATATTTGTATAGTAAATTTCGAATATTGAATATGACTGCAGAGTATTAGAAATACTTCGTATAACTATATAGAACATATTTCAATATAGTTCATACACTAAACATTGATATGCAAACACATAATAAAACGTTTAAATAATGGCTGTAAAGTACCATGACGGATGCTGATGAGGGCAATGACGACTTGATAATAATGATAATGGTGATGTCGATGAGGCATTGGTATGGTGAATTGAAAGTGATGAGTCTAATGTTGTTATTTTACAGATGCTTATTGAAATGAATTTATTTTTCTAGTGATGATTTATATAACTTAAAGTATAAAATATAAATTTGAAACTTATAGACATAAAAAATATGAAAACATATAAAATTTTAATGATTCTGGCAAACAGTTTGTTTATTGTTTATACCAAAAGGTGCTGTAAACATTTTAAAAAGATTTTTTATTATTATTAGATTTTTTTAACATTTAAATTTTATGACTCCCACCTTAAATATTTCACATAAAATAAAAGCAGACAATTTTTCGTAAAGTTATTTTTATTATATTTTATACATATATAAGTTACTCTCTGTATATTATTTATGTGTATGTGCGTCAGTATGTGTTTGAGCTGTTGGACTCTTATAGTAAGTCCCATTGGAAATTCCCAATAATCTGACCAAATTAAGCAGACACAAAACACTAAAGTGTAAGTGACATTAAGTTAATTTTATTTATGTGTATGTGAATTCGAGTGTAAGTTAGTTTAGAATTTACGTACTTTATATAAGTTTATGTTTACAGTATTTGTCTTATATATGGGCAAAACAAAATGATGAATTCCGTGAAAATTTTAGTTTATTTGATTGTGTGTTTGATGTGAATAAAGATACGATATCTACTGATATATCTTTTGTTTTAATTCTAATACTAATTAGGTATTTATTCACATACTATTAAGCAAATTAAATTTGTGACAATTGCTGTAATTTGTAAAAGTGTGTTTAGTTCAATTCGTATTTTAAGTATGAAGGCTTCAAAAAAATATTTATATGTATTTACTTTTTAAATTGCTAAATATTCAGTAAGAAACTCTTTATCTTAATTAACGGTATAACTGACGGTATTAAAAGTGTTTGAATATCTTAAATTTTAGATGTATTTACCCATATATAATTTACTTAATATTTGTTTCCTTCCTCAGTATTTTACCATTTTCTTCTATAATGTGTGATGTTGAGAAATGGTGAAACAAATAAAAAAATATGCAAAAGGGACAAACAAGAAGAGACACAAAAAATGAACATTGAAAGTGTAAAACAAAAACAAGTAAGAAAATATAAAACACCATCATACTATATATAAATTTCCCCAGAGATCAATCAGTATTATGGTTAAAGAAGTTGCTAAAACTCAAAAGAAAAAATGAAAAGAAAAAAAAAAAACTGAAGAACGTAACAACAGATTATGACAAAGACATTAAGATATTTTTTTTTCTTTCTTAAGCAAAATGTTTAAGTATCTAACTGCTCTTACTTATGCAAAAGAGTTTGGTTATTGAGCAAAAACTTTAAGTTTTTAATGAATTTGTGATTACAGAGTACAAAACCGAAACGAAAAGAAACAAATCTAAAAAAAATCTACAGCATTTATGATTTTTTGTTAGAATAAATTATTGATTAAATATGTTATTGCATTGATGTTAAAAATTTACTACGCTTTTGACATTTTATTAAGAGACATAAAGTCACTTTAACAATCAGATTTTTCTGCCTACCTCTTAATCAGTTCAGTATTTAGTAATTAAATGTGCATTTATAACACATTTAACAAATTTTAATGTTTTCTCATGTCATAAATATCAAACACTTCTCTAATCACTCGCATATTTCATGTGAGATACTTGATTTTAATGTGTCAAACAAACACTCAAACATAAGTTGAACCACGTTTATTTTTGTTACTCATAAAGTTGAATAGGAAATTATACTTGCCACAACTAAACTGCTTATACTTAATCATAAACACTACCACCGCACAATTATACAAATACACTTTACTTATATCACAAAATGGTAATAAAATAACACAATAAAATTTTGTTTTCGACTTAATAAATAAATAAATACTTTTATATTAAATACTTGAGGATTTTGATGACATACATAAACATATTTTTGGTTGTAAAAATATAAATATAAACATTTGCCATTAACAATTAACACTTTCTTGTTAACCTTTAGATCGTCAAAACACTTAAAATAAATTTGCAGAGCATTATTTCTGGCGTTATGGAAATTTCTAACACATTGAGAAATTTTTACTACACATTCATACTGGTAGGTTTTTATACCCAGCATCAAAAAATGATGGGGGGAATATTGAGTTTGTCATTCCGTTTGTAACGTGTTAAAATATTTATGTAAGACCCCAAATGGACGTGACCTGCCCAATTTTTCGACCGCTCATAAAAATATGCCTTTTTAAGTATATTTCGCCTTAAATATAAATAAGAAAAAATATGAAATTTTTGTATTTTTTGTGAGATAGTAGGAAGAATATTTGAAAAAATGTGCGTGAACCTGCCCACCCACAAAAATCCGTGATTTTGGTGTATTTTGTATTATATCATATATGTGAAATAAATGGAGGTAAACGATGAAATTTTTGATGTATTGTGAACCTGCCCACCCACAAAAATCCGTGATTTTGGAGGTAAAATATGAATTTTTCAATGCATTGTTAGTTAATTGGAAGAAATTTGGCAAAAATAAAGCGTGTTCCTCCCAATTTTTGTTGTTTTTATTTGAAAATCTAATGATTTTTTATAAATATTTTGTATTATATCACATATATGAAATAAATGGAGGTAAACCATAAAATTTTCGATGTATTGTGAACCTGCCCATCTATAAAAATCCGTGATTTTGGAGGTAAACAATGAAATTTTTACCAACTAACTAACAAATGCATTGTTAGTTAGTTGGAAGAAACTTGGCAAAAATAAGGCGTGTTCCGCCCAATTTTTGTTTTTATTTTTTTTTTTTGAATATTTAATGATTATTTATTAATAAATGAAAAATCCTAATTAAAATTTTTTATTACATAATAATTATGAAATACTTAGGAAATGTGAACCTCTATTGAAACGTTGAAGCATTTAACTACTTTCGATCAAGTATATCACGTACAATGGCCTTTTCAAACTTCAGCTAGCTGCAGTGCTAGCTGAAATTAGAAAGATTCGCTGTCATATATCTTAACTAGTCATGTATCCTCAAGAAAATAATCATAGTATGCGGAATCATGTATGTAATTATGGTTAGCCGATGGCTTAGATATGTAGAATCGATGGCGAAAGAATTATTCACGTAGTGGTTGTCTGATTAAAAAGCAAACAATTTGCGATACTATATAAACGTGTTATAGGAATCCTGCCTTGTGGTTCAGCCCGCAGCCCTCTCACCAGTATCAGATGCTGATCTAATCCTTTGTACATCTTAAATAATTATCGATTAATGAGACAGAAATAATTAACTTGTTGGTGCACTATGCTCCTTGTAGAAACGACGTTAAAAAGATTTTATATATAAAAAAACATATATTATGGAATGATATTCTCAACTATATTGGTCAAGTTGCAAATTGATCTGCTCATTATTAAATGAAATAATTTTTATGTTTGTGGATATGATGAAATGAATCTAACGCTATTTGGTTTCAAATATAAGTATCTTGAATACGAGATTTTATCACTTTATAAAATGTTACTTATTTTTCACACATTAGTGAAGAAGACTCGAAATCAGATTATTTTATGTTATATATTTCTTTTTTTTCCTATTACAATAAAATGTTCCTCTTGGCTTAAACACAAGAGAAAATAACTAAAAATAATTTAAGTTTTATTATTCACATATTTATTATGTACAACGTTAAAAATTTAGTGGTGCAAACAATTACACTTGAAATATAAATGTCACAGCATCAACGTGCTACATTTATATTTAGTATCAGTAATACTCACATAATGTGATTGAGTTTATGATTTTCAAAGAATTCCTTAGCGAATATGTGTGTGTATGTTGGTTTATTTAATTTCTTTGACTTTCTTTGGACCATTCCTGTAGTACGTGCTGTTTTATATTGTTTTAACTTTAACCTATATACGAGTAGAAAAAGAGAAATTTTCCACTACTGATTGTCTAGCTAATAAAAAGTAATTTGTATTGTTAAAACTAAAGTAACGCATTAAAAAGGAAAAATGGTTAACAGTTAAGAGAACTAGCAGAAAACTTTAAAATTAGCTATATATTAGGGCCGTGTCAGTTTTGTTATTTTTATTATTTTTTAAATGTATATTAAAACTTGAAGATTAATTTTCCTATTTTTTAAGCTAAATAACATTTAAATATTTTTAAAATATCATACATTCTAATAAAAAAATTTTCAAAATATATCGAATATATATTTAGTCTTCATATATTTAATTTATTTGTTTGTTTTGCTATTCGATTTAAGTATATAAAATGTATAGTTAAAAATAATGCCAAATCAATATTATATTAACAAAGTTTAAGCACAATAATAATGGAAGGTTTTAGTCAGCTATTTTAAATATTTAGTTATAAAATATAGTATAGCATGGAATGTTATGTTGAAAAAATTGTTTCTTTTCAATAAATTGACACTGTTATAATAAAGAGCTTTATATAAACACATAATCATATTTTTATGTTTTTATACAAATAGCAATTTTCAATTTTGTTTGATTTGAATTACATAAATACTTTAATAGCATTTAAAAGCAGTGCTAATATAAAAGGAAACAAGTATGAATGCTTTACTCAGTTAAGGCCGACATTATGATACCCTGCACCTCTGCATGCAAGGTGAAATAATGGGCTATTCGTTTTTAATTCTAAAGTTTTGTCTTGGTGTGAAGGTTTCTTTAAAATTGAGTTGAATTTTACTAGTATATTTAAGAGTATTGTGCAGTTATGCCATTAATTTGTGGGGTCATATGTATATAAAGAGCCGATTAAAGTGAAACTTGACATTTGTATTGGGGTTAGGTGAAATAATGGACCGATCATGGTCACTCTAAAGGCTTGGTTCAATTGATAAAATTTTTATTTTTGTCAAGTTCAAGACGACAGCTTTTTCGAAATCGTGACCAAGCTTTACACGGACGGTCAGCCTGTCGTCCAGATGGATGGAAGGTCATCGTTTAACCGACTCAAAAAGTGATTTTGATTGGAAATGTGTTTTTGTTCGAATTTGTTCTCTATGCTACGAAAATCCAAACAAACGCATTATACTCTCTTTACCTATGTTAGTGCAGGGTATAAATACAAACGTCTAGTATTTTTGTTTTTATAGATTTTGTTATTAATTACATAAACTGCCTTGAAAATTGTTGGCTAAAAGTATTTATGTTTGGCACAAAAATTTTTGGGTATACTATTTTTATAGGATTCTCATGGTGGATATTTTGATCATTCGAAAACAAAATTATAAGGAATTTCGGTTACTATATACTACAGAATATTATAGATTAAACCGTTATCACGACCTTAAACATATTATGGTGTAGGGTAAAATAATTCTCTATATTTGTAGGAAACGAAATGTGTGTTATACGTAAACTTAAAAAAAAAAACTATGATAATTTCTAAAATATTTTCCTGTCTTAATTTATGATTTGCACCTTTTTTCTAGGTGTTGAAATTTTTTCTTTTAATTAATATCGAATTTTTCAATAATTTAAATTTACATACATATTAGTTGTTTGCCTGGAAATAAAATTAAATAAATACTACATTGAAATTGTAAAAAAAAAGTGTTTTTATCATTTGACTGAATTTCGTTTAATAATTTAAAATAAATTTATTTGCATACATAATTAAAATGCAAGCAAATTAAAATTATGTTTGTTATTTTCCATATAGAAATAAATAAATTCGCTTATATGTATGATGTATGTATGTACATATACACACATACATCAAAACCAAATATACAATTTAATAGATTTTTGTTTAATTTTGAACGTTAATTGCAAAATGTTTCAATATATTGTGTATACATTCATATACATATACATTTGTATAATTGAGTGTCTATGTGGGAGTATTTAACATTAAATTAAATTTTTGTTGGCAAAAATGTACGTTTATTCATTTTTTTTTTGTGCTGAATTGGTGAATTGTTAAAATACCATTAAACGCAAAACATAATAATGAATATTTAATCCCCTTGAAATTAATAATATTAGGAAAGTGTATAAATGTTAATTTTTTAAAAGTATTATTTATTGATTTTTTAAATTGAAAATAAATATTCAAATATAGATGAATTTAAAGACTTGCTAAATTGTTGTTCCTTATCCATTAAATTTAATGCAAATATTCTTTTTTATATGCAGCGATGAAACTTTAGAGGGTCCAACTAGTTTTCAATTTCTTTTAGTTAGATATAACTCTAAAAGCTATCATATGGTACTAAATATCTATGAATAGACAACATCTATGTATGTGTACGAATAAATGTATATAACAAGACTCTTTTCTATGTTCATATGTAGTTTGGTTTTGTTGGTCGAACAGCGAAATCAAGAGAAATATTGTATTTAAACAAGCCACCAAATACCACACAATAGTTGACCACCACCAGTATGAACACATAAAAGCATGCCAAGTATGAATTGCATAAAATTTTATTTTCAAAATCCGCTCTTACCTATAAAACTTTAACTATACTCCAGCAGGAAAATACAAATTTTTATTAAAAAAAATCAAAAATACCCACTTTTTATGGTTGGATCCTCTTATGGTTTAATGACAACGCAAGATCTTTTTGCACCTTAGTGCCCCTTTTTTCTACTCTTACCCACTTGTGTTATTTTAAGTTAACGTATAAAGCCATTTATAGAAAAAAGTTAACAGCATAATAAAATGTGGACTTTAAATAAATGGTGCAGCTCCTGTTTGTATAGAAAAAAAATCTATGTTGTCCTTCTTTGTTATCATAGGATTTTAGTGGCAGTTACATTGAGTTCTTAATGTAGAGTGCAGTAAGAAGGTTGCTTGTGGCATGAGTGTTGTATTTCTCTGTTATCTTCAAATTTCGTTGTTTTGTTGTATTAGTTTCAAGGGCTTATACCTTAGAGTTTCATGTTGTTTGTAGTTAAAGTCTTTTTTTATATTTCTGTGTCCACCTTTTTGTAATACAGTGAAATGTTCTTTTTGTTATTTTTCATTAATAAATCTTTTACAATAGTCATTGTATAAACAAAGCTCTTTTTTTTCAAAATCTTATATAAGCTATTCAATTGTGTGTATTTGTTGTATAGTTTTTATGTTGCATTTTTTTGTTGTTGTTTTGTTTCCATTTTTATAAGTATGTGGTTTAGTTTTTATGTTCAGTTTTAATCTTTTGCACCTCAAGTGGTTTTTTATCTTCTTTGCCATTATTTCTTTGTATAAGTTATGACCTGATACACTTGTTTTAAGAGCAAAACTTTTTGTGGTTATGTATATATATACATTTTATTGTGAGCTTATTGTGAACTATGTGTTTAAAAATTTTAGCTGAATATGCAAGAATTGAAAAAAGAAGTATAAAATTTTAAAATTCTAGGTGTTGAAATAATACTTGCTACTCTATCATATTACAGTTATGTTCACATCTGAGTAACACATATATAAATTGAAATTTAACAACCTGGTAGAAGTTAATTTTTCTTAGAATTTCCTTTACTTATATCTTTATTATAATATCTTTATTGTTGTTTATTTATCCGTATGTATATGTATTAAACACATATGATTTTGTTGTTTTTCCATATGAAAATTTTATATTATTCACTTTTATGCAAACGAGTCAATTAAAACTTTTAAAAACTATTTTTTAATTTAAACAATTTTTAGTTTTATTATTTTTTTGTAGAAACTATTTTGGAAAAAAAAATGCAACATCAAATGTTAACTTTGTTGTAAATTCATATAGTTGTAGTATATGTAATGAGTGTGGAATGGTATTTAGAATGTTGTTTTGATTTAATTGAAAATATGAATAAATAAAAGTTTGCAACAAATACACGCACATTTTTACAAAGTTCATTTTTTTATGTAAATGAGTCTTCTTTGTTGCACATACATAGGAAAGAAAAGCAGTAGCAAATATTATAAATAAAAAGGAGTTATGCACCAAAAAATATTTAAATCAACAACATTTTTTCTAAAATAAAAATAAATTTTTTGTAGTATCTAAATGGCATTAAAAAATATATAAATTTTTTCAATAAAAATCTAGCTTTATTGAAAATATTTTTTTTTCTACAGAAATGTTATACTTATCTATGTTCGGTCATTTACTACCACAGCGGTTTGTATAGTAGCTAAATTTGGTACGTACAATAAGATTAATTAAAACTTAAATGAATTGAATTTCATTAATATATATTTAGAATTTAGTTATTTATACATTTAAACTGAAATTCCAGAAGGACATTTTTATGGATGCTGGGAAAAATCCGTTTTGTTCTGCTATTTAAATAAATAATTGAGTCAGATTTCATTAAATTGCCGATTTATTACTTTGACATTTCTTTAAATAAATGAGTTTTATGCGGTTCGAAATTGGGATTAGTTTAAGTGGAATGAAACGAAGGACATGGGTTAAAAAAGATTTGAATAAGAAAATAGTGGAACGATTATCCTTTAATCCCCAATGATAGTTTTAAAACTATGAGCTTAACTTTGAGAGCAATGTTTACGATTACTCTGAGATTTATTGTGATTAGAATTTATTAAAAAATTTAATACAATTTGAAAAAGATTTGATTTAACTAAAAATGAAATTATAAAAGAAACATTTCCATAATAGGTTTATTTTTATTTCTGGGTATTTTTTCTTTCTTTAGTTTAATTTCAGTTATTTTATTATTTTTGCAAAATGTACTTTCCTTACCCTATTCCAGTTACGTGTCTATTTGTTGGACATATTTTTAATGAAAAAAGTTATTGAGTTTATTTCTGTGTATGTTTATACCCCGCACATGAGGTTTTCAGCACATAAGTCGCCGAAATATGTGTGAAATTTAATAAAGTTTATTAAATCGGAGTATTTTTTCACCATGATTTTGTATAAATGACCTTTCAAAATAAAAATATAATAGAATTCTAAAATATGTCAGAGAAATTCACAATTTGAAGGATATCTTGGTAAAGTTCTGGTCGGTTAAAAGATGGTGCAGGGTCATAATATAGTCTGACTTGACCGACTAAAGCACTGTTACTTGTTTTTAGTATAAATTAGTATTTAGAAATTGTTTTATTTATTTTTTGTTTTTAATATTAAAACTTGAACTTGTTTTTTGCAATCTTGTTACTACCCAACAAACCAAAAAATTACACAAATTTTGCAATATTGCAATACTCGTATTCTTAAGCTTATTATTTACCTTTCAGAAAGCCGCCTGCTTAATTTGAAATGAAATTGTAATCATTTAGTTTGTTGGGTAATAGTGTGATATACAAGTATATTTGTATAAATAATTGTTTTCTTACGAGTCTACTGACTTTTGATTTACGGTGTCTGTCTTTTATATTTTTCTATTTTCCCCCAATTTATTATTGAAAATTAAAAGCATTTTTTTATTTATACATATTTTTCATTTTATTTATATCCAATTTATATTTATATATTTCTTTTTTTGTTGTTGTACTTTTATCAAAAAACTTTTTGGCGTATTGAGAAAATATAAAACTTTATTGACTTCAAATTAGAAACTTTATTTGTTTTGTTACAAAATATAGAGGGAACAACTTTTTTGTATTTCATTTATTTTATTTTTCAGTTATTTGTACAATATTAAGAAACCAAAACTTTTATAACAGTTGTAACATTTGTGAGTTGTAAAAAATATACAATTGAAAAGAAATTTTATTTTTAAGTGAGGACAGGTTATGATATTTTGAGAACAATTTAAAAAATATTGAAATTAAAAAAAAAAACGTAAACAAAAGAAATTACTTTTGAATTTTGAAGTCTATTTTAATTGTATTAAGCAAAATGGAAATTTAACTATAACATTTTCTTTTTATTAAATCCTTCATTAGAATCATATATATATATATATATGTTCCCATCGTTCCTAAAATGGGCTTCAACAAATATACTCCCATCCGGTCTGTTTTGGGCGATGGATTTTATGTGCTGCCCAGGTTTTGCCAGATTTTTCGCCTTCATTTTTCAGCTGCCTACTCCACGGTAGTGATGGTCTACCACTTCTGCGGCTACATTGAGGATTCCATTCGATCGCAGTACGGGTGATATCAAGGCCATCCTTTCTCAATGTGTGCCCAATACGTCTCCCCTTCCTCTTTCGGATTTCTGTACATACTGCGATCCGGTTAGTGGTCTCCTATAATCTGCAGTCATCTGTTGACAAACATTTGCAAAGCATTGTAGTCACGTGGGCGAAGATTCTTACTCTCACAATCATATAGGAATTCGGATTTTACGTTGGAATTAAAGATCTTAATTTTTATCTGAACGTTCCCTGATATCAATCATACTATACTTTTTTACCCAATTCCCATAAAACAATAATTGATTTTTATCCTTGTAAACATCATGTTGTTTGTGGGAAAATCAAAAAACTGCTGACATGTTATGGAATGTTAAAGTTTTATTATTATTTATTTATTTTTTTCTATTCAGCATTGCCTTTAGTTATGAGTTGACTACTTTGAAAAACATTGATATATTTGTAAATCTAAATAAAAAACTATGAACATTGATACAATGTATGTATATATGTATGTATGTGTAAAGAAAAACTAAGGTAATAAATCAATATAATCATAATAAAGAAAAGGTAGAGAAAGTGAAACAAAAATGATGGGTTATTTCAAGTTCATAGAAACAAATAGAAAAACTTTAAAATAAAACTAAAACTTTTATGGTCAGGTTTAATTTTTTTTCTTGGATATAAAGAAATATTAGCACTCTCTGAGTGAAATACAGATTAAAATTAAAAAGTTTCAACATGATGTTTTTCTTTTAATACAATATTTACCTATAGGCTTAAGAGAAATAATAAATTCTTTACTTACTTCATGTTTTTGTAAGTCATTACAAATTCATATCAAAAATTATGTAAATTATTTTTCGGTAGCGATTTTTGTTGGTTTCTTTTAACTTTTTTATGATATTTTTACGAGTTGCCAACAAAAGTAGGAAAATTATTTTGTTTTTTTTTTATGCCAAAAGTGGTTTTTACAATTTTGGTCACGTTTTATGAGCGTTGAAATTTTTGTAAAAAAAAATTAAATTATGTATATTTTTTTCATCTTTTAACTTTTAACAATATGTAGAGATTGTCAGAGTTGACTTGTTTGACTGTAAAGTGTTAATGATTTTTTTGATTAATTTTGTTAAGGAAAAAAATCTGTGGTCTTACGTATGAGTAATATTTAATTTTTTTCAATATGCAAAAAAATGTTGATCATTCGTTCACGTAGAATTTAAACATATGGTTTTTAAATGAAATAAGTTAATTTCATTAGGTACAATTTTTTAGCTATGATTACAAGTAAGCAACTGTTGGTATTGCTAACGTGTAATCATAGCTAAAAAATTTAGTTTGAGTTTGATTTTTTTCTTTAATCTAATAAAATATGTAACCAATTTTCATGATTGAAAAGCTAGTTTAAATTAACAAAACATTTGTATTTTTCAAAAGCGGTTGGAAGTACAGAAAAATTTATGAGTGGAATTTTATACGAATGAAGCACTACAACATATAAGAATTTTTGAATATATGCCTCATAAATATGCATTAGAGTGAATTCAGAAAATGGGGTTTTGTATTTTTACTACCTAACCCCATTGACTCCTAGATGATGGGGGCTAGGCGAAATATAAATTAAAGGATTCTATTGAAAATTGTGTGTGTGTTATATCAATCGACGTTTTTCCTTTTTTCTTTTTTTTGGTGAAATAATTTTGGTTATGCACATAAGTCCGGATGATAAATCGATTTAGAAAGTGATTCTGCACAATTGCATTATAAATTCTTATTTATTATTTTTGTTAATTGTATCAATGTTTTACCTCAGTTTAAGTGTACAATTAAAATACAGTTTATTTTAATATTCATAAACTGTTACTACTACCTTCAAAGTTTCTATAACGGTTGTTACTACCACAGTTTAAACAGCACAGATCTAAACACTGAAACCATTTGCAAAAAGGCTTAACAACTATAGAATTATACCAAACTTCAATAGTGATATGCGTGAGCTATGTATGTTTATGTTTATGTGTGCTAAATATTTGCAAAGGCTAACGTAATTGATTACATTTATGCGATAGCAAAATTCAATTATAGATGGTTTAGATTTTCTAATTACGTTCATAAAACCTTTCACATGATTACAAATACGAAAATGCCATCAAAAACCTGCATTTTCAAGTAACAGCAGTAATTGAAATGTATAGACAAATCTAACGATTTATTGGTAAAAGTAAAGTTTTGTTATTGCTTTAGTTTAGTTTCAATTAGATAAAATAGAATTAAAATAAAAAAATAATAGAGAAACTAATAAGCTTAAAAAAATAAATTAAATTGAAAGGTTGTTAAAATAAAGAGTAATAAATTAAAATATTGTGTGTGTTTTTTAATGGTATTAGTTTATAAATAAAAAGCTATTTAATTAATATTATTTAATCAACAACTAATCTGTTTAGGTATTTTAAAGTTGGTTTTTATATTTTTAAATAAATAAAATAACAATTAAAGGCATTTAAACTAAGTGTTTTTCAAATGTATACAAATCATATAATTGAATTCTAATAGAATTTTAAATGGTTTGTTGGAGTTAAAAAAAAAAAACATAACCTTTTTAATCTTTATTACTGTTATGACCTCGTCATTATTATCGCTTTAAATCAATATATCAATATATGAAAAATCTATGGTATGAATATGAATGAATATTATTTATGTTTAACCCTTTTCAAGAAATCTTTACATTTGATAAGCTTCCGATATTTATTTATATTTCTTATATCAAACTCTTATATGAATATTGAGCCGGAAATTGAAATTTTCACTACTAAGGCCTTAATAAATGGAAATAGCCCACATATTATAGTATTTTAATAAATCATTGGAGTTATATTATTTCTAGAAACTTACAGATTTAGAGTTTTTAGAATGATCCTTTTACTTTCTTATTACTTAGAAAATCTTCGCCTAAATTCAAAAGATTTTAAAATATAAAAACAACAAGACATGTTACTATTATTTCATAAAAGGCTCTTAGTATTTCAAAATTACCTTGGGGGCTCTATATGCTAACCTACTCATTTATTGACAGGCTCATATTGTTTGTATGTGTGTGTTTTTTGTGTTAGAATTTTATGAAGGCACGTCAGTAGAGTCTTTTCAAGCGTATAAATATCTTTGACAAGGATTAAATTATGGTTTAAATGATGATAAGAATCTAAGTAAAAAATATGTTTTGAATATTATTTAGGCTTTTCAGAGATATTAGTAAACATGTCTGTACATTGTTTTTTATTATATAAAAACTATTACTTGAGATTTTAAAAGTATGCACTGTTCATGACGTGATGTAACATTTAAAATTACTTATTAACATACAACAAAGATCTTGTCTAATAGCCACTCATATCTTTTTTGCTAATATGTATTTTTTATTTTGGATTTGAATACATATGTACGAATTAAATCTTGAACATTAAGCAATTTACATTTCACTTATATTCTATAGTATATAGCATTTGAATCAATAAATTTGGTTTTGGCAAACGAAACTATAACATGAAAAATATGTTACTGCTTCTATTTCAGGGAATCGAAGAAGATTTGGTAAACGCACTCCAGAGAAATTTGTGTTTCGTTGAAAAATGGCATCCATTTTATATGGATTTATTAGCGCAACTCTAAGGGAAAGATCCGTTGTCAATTTGTATAACAAAATGTCATGGATCGCAGTTTCGACAACACGGCGAGATGCAAAACAATTTTCACAATTGATTTTACAATTATCAAAAAAAGTCTTCAACAATTTCAGAAATTAACACAAAAAATAACCATGTGTATCTTTTTATCTTGTTCACTTATTTAATACTCATGTTTTTTTTTTTCTATATCATATGTTAATACAACACAATATTAAAGGTTAACAAAGCTAAAATTACCTTTACCTTCTTTGCTTTTTAATAAACTTCAATGTCTTCTTTAGAGTAAAAAAAAAAATTTTTGCAAAAATGAAGTCCCTCGTATCATAAATTACAAACAAGAGGCTTTAAAAAAGTACTTATACAAGAGTAAAATACGAATATGAAGAGATTTGTAGACCAAAAAAGCATTGAAATACACTCCAGTATAACTTAAAAAAAAGTGAAAATAGCTTTACAATAATAAATAAAAAGAAGCTAAAAAACATAAAATATATTCCTCCTTTAACAATTTACAATGATTATGCTGGGAAAACTTCACCTTTGTTAAAATTTAAATTTAAATTTAGAATATAAAAAACTTGCTCTTACTTACCACTTTTTCTTTATAAGGAAAGCAAGTAAGCAAACATATAAACTTACCCGGTCTTAGCAGAGAAATAATAGAGAATCAGTGTTAAACCATGTATGGGTACATTGCGTTTGAAAAGAAGAATCAACTGTCTTGAAAAGAAGAGTTTATGGCGGTTGAATTTTTAAAACGCGTTTATTTCTATAACGTGCTCAAATAAAAAAAAAACTTATAGCAAAAAGAAAAACGACTTGTCTTTCATTCCAATATAATGTATTGTGGATTGTTGAATAGAAAACTCGACATTTCCCTCTTGTGAGTTACAAATACTTAGGAAATTTTAAATTCAATAAAAAAAAAGAAATGAAAATAAAAAAAGGTGGAAAATCATGAAAATCTTAAGTGAAAGTAAATACATTTGGTTATAAAAACGTACGATGAAGATGAAGAAAAAATATATAAAAATATTTAAAATCCTTTGGCATTAAAATAAAATTTGAAAGGTCTTGTCTTTATTTTCATTTTCAATAAATTTTATTAACACAATCATCACATGTATAAGTGTTGCAAACAACAGTAGCATCAACATCAACAAACATTATTACCAAGTTCAGACATTGTCTGTCCCTCTTTTACATTAAATTCTATTTATACCATCAAGTACAGATGTACATATAGACATACTCATACCTAGTTATATTTAACTTGTTTACAATATCAAATACATTAATGTAGGTGTTTTAGATTTTTTCTCATACATATACGAGTTTTTAGATTTTTATACAAATAAGCTTAGAAATGATGATCCTATTTGTATATTTTCCTTTTTTCTCTTAATATTCCTTTAGTTTGATTTCAAAATCTTTGTGTATATACCAAAAGTGTATACCATTATTTTATTTTATAAATAAAGTGTATTTCATACTTAAGTTAAGTATTTTCTTTGGAATTAAATTTCTTTGTTTTTTTGACTTTATATGAAGGTGAATATGGTCTTATCTTCCAAACTGGAAGCAGAGACCACATTTTGTACCTCAATTAAACTTTTAACCAAATCAAATTTTAAGAATTTTTAAGAATAATTAATTTCCCCATTTTAAAATTTTTGAATTATTTAGCCTTTTGTGATCAACAATTTGTGCCACCAAAATGCTTTATTCTAATTATAAGCAAAGTGCGCTTGCAGTTGATGATGTCTACTTAAATCCTTGGTGATTTTGTCAAGCTTATTTATTGTTACAAACGCTTACCACGAGGTGCACCCACAGTACTCTCTCTTTGTAAATTAATTTCACTTTTGTTAGTACAACTTTATTATAGATCTATAGCGCATGTAATATATCAAGTTAGTTCACATTTGAGATTTCCATAACTTCCATAGTCTATATAAATATGAATAAGCCACCTTTTCTCGAGTTGCCAAAGTATATCAAAAATAATATCATGTCTTCTTCAGTTATCGTATTGTACATCCTGATTCAAGGAACAATATAATGAAGCTTCAAATCGGCCTCGATACATTTTTTAGGATCTATACGATTATTGGTGTTATATATTCAGTTGTTATCACATGCAAAAATTTCTATGGCAGCTCATACTATATGTACGAATAAGCTTCCATTACTTTTTCCTAGGTGTCAAAGTAACTCGTAAGTTCAACCGCTTAATATACTTAAAAGCGCTATTATATCATGTTCCGATCTTGCTTTCTATAGACTTCTTTAGTTATCGTGTATTAAATCCTGCTTCAAGGACATGATGTAATGGAGCTCCAAATCAGTTTTATTGCATTTCTTAAGATCTATAGATCATTGATGTCATACGTTCAGTTGGTATCACATGCAAACATTTTTGTGGAAGCTCATTTTTCCCTAATAGTTGTAAGTCCTAAAGAAATAAATGGGGAAAAGATATGTAATATTACTGACCCATTGTGTAAGACAATATATTAAGTAGCTTAAAATCGAAAGAATAAGGTTGAAAGTTGAAAGTGAAAGTTTTCTTAGCTTAGCTATGTGTAATTTTGCATATATTTACATGATTTTATTTGTAAAATAATACATAAAGTTACAACGTTTAATTTATTTACATTTTATTTTATTATGTTGTCTTGTTAAAAAGGTTTTTATTAATAAAGGAAAAAAAAGACACTTACTAACATTTATACATACATAAACACATGAAAATTATTCTAAATTAACAAGCACGACCGTTGTTATATTTCCTCGTTTATAGTTATAAACTTATGATAATTTTAAATGTGTGTGAACTAAAATTAAGAGTTTTAATAAAGTCATAGTCATCACTTTAATGTGATACTTAAAATTACTAAAACTATAAAGTTTTTTTTTTTATTTTGTTTTATTTCACTATACCCGCTCCCATTAGCAGACATATATAAATATATGTTTAAGTATATGTGTATTATATTAGTACAAGGACATTAAATAATTTTATAATTTGTATTAAAGTTGGAACGTAAAACTTTTAACGCTTTGCTGGTGTGTAGACAAATTACTGTAGTTAATATGAATAATAAATTAATTAATTAAAACACATGACATAATAAAAAAAACTTCAAAACTTAATTTAAAATATAGCGTTTTTTGTTGTTGTTTCAAATAAACACAATAATAGTAATTATGTAAATTTAATATTTGTACTTATGCAAATATTTTGATTTGTTATTAATTCTACCCTACACCACAGGTGGAGAAGGTATAATGAGTTTGAGCAAAGCCGAAATGTTTGTAACGCACCACCGTTCGACTTAGAATCACTTCATGAGTCGAGTTAAATCACTTCGTGAGTCGTCCATGTAAACCTTTTAATCAATCTAAAGATCGCATTCAAGATAATTTATTGAAATTTGACACAGAGGCCTCTTACGGTATAAGGAAGGGTGCTATTGAAATTTATCAAAATCGGTTCATTATTTCACCTAGCCCCCACACAAATGTACAAATGTATAAGCGTATTGAGGTTTAAAGCTCATAAATCAGTTAAATATGTATGCACAAAAATTTGATTTATATGAATTTCATATATGTGTCAAATTTAAATTGAATCGGTTTATTATATCGTATAGTCCCATACAAATGTTAACCAAATTGGAAGTTTAATAGCGTAAAACCATTTCAGAGATATATTAATGAAATTTTGGCACAAAATTGGCACATTTGAAATGAAATTTGAAACTAAACATGATCGGAATATTATTCCCCAGCCCTGAAATGTGTGTATTGTAATGAAATTTGGGCCAAATATCATTTGAATCGGTTTATTATTTCGTATAACTCCCATACAAATCGTACCAAAAATTTGGGCTTTAAGCACATTAAATATGTGAGAACTTATATATCTCCCTCCCCAAATGACGTTTTGAGCCCGCAGATCATTTGAGTAATCTAATCAATTTTGGTATATATTGGTTTTTATTTTAAACAAATCTCAATATAAGTATGTACCAAAATTCATTTAAACCGGTCCAAACTAGTTAAGATACGTCTGTAATGTATATAAATATCTAAATTCTAACAGATAAACTAATTATTTCGCGATACACTGTGGTATAGGATATAATATGGTCGATCTGGACCGACTATAACACTCCTACTTGTCTTTATTTAAAGAAGATTTGTGATATTCTATATGATTTAACTTTATTCAAATTTAAATAAAGTGATTAAAAATTAAGTTTAAAGCTTAAAAAATCAATTTATAAAATAATATAATGTTAATTTTAATAATTATTTACTATTTAAGAGTTTTATATACAATTTCTTTTACAAATTTTTCATCATATTTTTTCTTTAACAATTTTAATGTTTATTGTTCCAGTCCTTTTAATTTGTGGTTTAATTAAAAGCAATTTTATTTTGTATATAAAAAAGAAAGAAAAACAAAAATAAAAAATAAAACATTTAAGTAAAAACATCAATTAAATTAAAGGAAAAAATATATATAGAAAATGTAAACAAATTACTTAGCATTGATTGAAATTGTAAATCGCAATGATTTCATTACAAATAAAAAAGAAAAAAAATGAAACAGATTGCTAAAGTAACTACCACTATTTGCACAGTCTTCTAAAGGTAAAAACAACAAGAATACACACTACGGAACAAAAATAACAAAAAAAAGTGCAACAGATTAAATAAAACGGAAAATTCAATTGAAAGAGAAAAACTAAAGTTGAGAAAAAAGAAGGTGTTAAAAGAAGGATTTAACTTGCAAACAAATGATTAACAGACAAATTGACAAGTTGAAAAGGTGTGAATGCAAATATTATAAGAGAGAAAGGTAGTAAAAAAATCTAAAATTTTACTATAAATTTTACATTATTTAAAATAAATGATAATACTATAACGAAGATATCATGTTTAAATTTAAATGATTAAAAAAGAAAAAGAATAATGAAAAATCATTAAACTTATTTTGTAATCAATGAAATGTTCTTAAACTAACCTCAGGCTTTATGCTTCAAATCCACATAGTTAAATTAAACTCATTAATATGAATTAGACACATATGACAAACACATTGTGGCTATGACATAAATACATTGACATCCTTAGACAAATACATACTCTTAAATATGTACTCCAATACACATATACACAATACACATGTATATGTGGATTGGTTTTGAAACAGTGATCGTTATTCACTACTTAAAAAAATATATATAAATAAATCGGATTATAAAAAGCAAAACATTTTAATTTACAGACACAACAAAGAGCTTAACATAAATAATTTAAGCAAATGACAGCTCGTCTCTTTATGCCGTTTTTGATAAGAGAATGTAGGAAATAAAATAACGGAAGCAGCAAATTAAATTGAAAGTTGCCGGGTATTTACTTATTTGTGAAAATATCACAGGCGTTTGTTATTGTACGTATTTGTATTTAGTATTTTGAAACTATAATTTATAACTATTAATGTCATAAGTTCTTGACATATTCATCAATCAACTTATAAAAGCCCATACATATGTACTTACATGCATACATTTTTATAAATACAAAAGACACATGTATCTATTAATAAAAAGTATTAATTCTTTTTTTTTACATACATATATTATTCAGAGACAAGACAAAACATTAAATATTTATATAAAGGGGTTTAATGAATAACTAAGAGACCTATAAATTATATAGAACGTAATGAGTTTAATATGAGGCTGCCTATTAAGGAAAATACACAAATTTAGTTAAGTTAAGTTAAGATAAATAATTTAGCAAATTTTCAATAAATAATATGTAATAATATTAAATATAAATTAGAATATAAAAGCTTTATTATATCCTAAAAGATAAGATTAAAATTTATACAAATTATAAGTAACAATTCTAAAGATACCAAAGATTTTGTTTTGGTTAAAGGCTGAAATAGAGTGAACATAGTTAAAAATCTGATCACTAAAATTGGTAGTCAAAATTCGATATTTATGTATATTTATAGATTTTAGGTATATGTTATATTTAAAATTGCATGTAGAAAAAGATATAGCAAAAAT